>CM068301.1:60600429-60684060 GCA_034768395.1 Linum lewisii
TTTAAAGCGAAGTCCCCCAGAAGTTCTCGATTTCCATGACTCTCTGGGCATACCACTGAAGATTGCAGGGAATTGAAAAAAACAAAGAGGATAAGCGGGGGACGTCTCAGGGTTTTCCCCATTGTCACTAAAGCAAAAAAATAAGCCGCAAAAAGATGATCGACGGGGGAAAAGGGAGAATCACAAGACAAGGGGTGATGCTTCCCCCGGGCTTAAAGAGCCTTGGAAAATGAAGATGAAAGAAAAACCTCGACTGGGGTGAATCACGTTTACAAAACCCATTTTCGGGGGGGAAAGTTGCCCGAAAAAAGAAAGTAAAAAGGAGGAAAAAAAGGGAAAATGTGAAGATAAGTCAGTCGCCCAACCGGGGTTTCTCGGAAAAAGTATGGCCCAGTAGGGGCCCAAAATTTGGAGGCGATGGTGATTGGGTAATCACACACAATACCGAGGGGAGGAGTGATGTTGACGAAGGGGCTCGGCATATCATTTTTGGGAGCTGTACAAAAAATAACCTCCCAGCTAGCTTGCTGGGCAGAAAAAAAAACTACCATCTAGGGTTTTCAGGCACAAGTCCCCTAAAGGGGAATAGCCACGAGGGGTAACCTTTGGGGGACGGGACTTGGGGGTCACCCACCATCACTTCCTGCATATTGTCAACCCAGTACAACATGATCCTGGGTGCCCGGCCTCGCCCCCTTTCCAACAATCTCCCCCCATGCACCAATACTGAAGTTCCCAAATAAAAGGGGGGAAATGGGTTTTGTGGGGGCACCCGGGAATCGCCAGAAGGTTTTACAGCAAGGCACCCCCGAAGCCCGTGAAGGAAGTTCGGGTTTTATTAGATGACGGCAAAAACGATTCATTCCCGGATCGCCGACCGCTGCGCCCCTTTTTTTTGCGACCTTAAGAATGCATAAAATTTTGCATGGAATGACAAATGTAACAAGGCTTTTGAAGCTGAAGCAATTTTTAATTACCCTCTGTATTCATCTAAAATTTAAAATGAAGATTATTTCTCTATATCGCAATCTCTCCAAAGGGGAGTTAGGCGGTTTTATTCGAAGAAGGACAAACCCGAACACCCTTTTTTTTACAAAGCAAAATTATTCCCCGGAAAAAAAAAGGTACCCGGGCATAAAAAAGGCGAAGCGTGGTTTGTGGGGCCGGAAAGTTCGACCATTTTCAGGCACAACAATACATGTGCTACAAATCTTCCGTTAAAAAATGCTTTAAAATCTATAGGTGGGGGGCATTAGCTAAGGGAGATTGGATTAAGCGAGTAACTTCGATACCACCACAAGGGGCGATAAAGGGCCCCAAGTCCTTCGGTTTTGTTGTGGAAGGGGCATAAAGGGGTAACAAGGAAAGGGCGATGAATGGGTTATTCAAAACGGCGCCTCGAGAAAAGGGGGAATCAGCGGGGGATAGTCCTAAGGTCTCCTGGTTCCCTCCACGAGGTGCTTGCTTTTCGCAACAATCAAACCCCAACAAGCAGTTGGTAGGGGCTTGGGGGGGCTTGCGAAATCGTAAGATAGGGATTAGAACATAAAAGTTTTTCAATTCAGCATTATCAACCAAAAAATGGATTGGGGAAAAGGGAGGAGTCCTCCTCCCTTTTTTGAGGTAAGCTGCTTACATCGGAATTCAAAAAGGTGGTTAATCCAGATTGCAGAGAGGAAAAATTCCCAGCAAGCATTATCAAAATTAGCAAGGCGAAAATTTTTAAAAGGGGCGAATGGTACAGGGAAAGGGAAAAAAGATAAGCAGTTTTTCCCACATGATTAACAATTGGGAAAAGGAGGCGAACACCATTATCCAATATTGGTAACCCCCTGTCCAAAAGCGCCCCTTTAAAGGGGGCGCCCAAACTCCGCAAAAGCATAAAGGTTATAAAATAGGGGGACTGTATCAAAAGTACCCATGGGTCCATACTTGCTGCCGGGAAGGAGGAGCTTGGGGCCCCGGGGGAATACATTTTAGAGTGGTGGGACCACTTGGGAACAAAAGTTTTGGAAAAGGAACTTAATTTACCCGGGTTTTATTGGCCAAAATGAGAAAAGGGGGGGCGACCCCGGTGAAAAATGCCACAAAAGTCAGGAATTTGCAAGCTATCCAAGTTGCCCGCAACACGTCAAGGAAAGTCACCCCGGCCCTTTGGAGGTGGGGGGGGATATCCAGGGCCCCTTTCCCGGAAACCCGGGGAAAAAAGGGAAAATTCCTCTCGTGGGGTGTTGATTATTTCACCAGTGGGTTGAGGCAAAGCGTGGGAAGTATCACCCTAAGCAATACAAAAGTTCCTTTAAAATATCGTCACCAGTTCGGCATACCGGGAAAGTATTATCGTGTCATGGTACTAATTCGACTCAAAGTCTTTAAAGAATTTTTTATGATTTTAAATAAATCTACGATTCGCCTCAGCGCCTACCCCAAGCCAAAGGCAAACGGGGCGGCTACCCCAAATTATCTTGCAAGGTTTAAAAGAAAAAAAGTGGAAGGGTAAGGGTGTATGGGGGCGAGGGGTTGATACGTATATGGGTCATCGTAGGTTTAAAAAGGTGAAGGTGAGACTCCCCATACATTGACATATGAACTGAGGCGGTCCTCCCCGGGGGAGATTTTAAACCCCTTTACGGATAAAGTACAGGGGGAGGGGCAACGAACAAAATTTATGCTTAAGTGGGCATGATTTAAAAGAAGAGAAAAAAACGCAGATGCGATGATTGAAAAGGGCGCTAGCCAGGGAATAATCTAAAAACCCGACCACATACATCGCGCCAATGATTTAGTACTGAGGAAAAATTTTAGGGGGGGGCGGGGCCCAAGCTCAATCCCGGATGGGAGGGCCCTAAGAGACGGGCGAGTATTTGGGGGCCCTACCTTTAAACTGGCGAATTTGGGTGGAACAAAATTTCCAAAAAAGTGGGAAATCCCTGCTCTAGGCGATATTATATTTCACTTTTAATCGTGCTAGTTTTGAAGCAGCCAAGGGTTTTAAAATTTAAATCCAAAAAATTTTTGGTCACAAAAATTTTCATTAACCTAAGGGCATTTAATCCTATGAAAGATACGGACATTAAAAATCGTTTTGTAAAAACCAAGGGGATCAAAATTACATGTAAGCCCCAGGGGATTGAATCGCTATGTAAGACCTACGGCATTAAAAATCGTGTGTAAACCTAAGGCATAAAATTTTAGGGAAGACCTAAGGGGATTGGAGCCCCATGTAAGACCCCGGGCATTAAAAAATCCGTGTAAGACCTAAGGGCACAAAAATTTTATGTAAGACCTAAGGCTTGAGACGCTAATAAACTAGGGCATTTAAAAAAAGCGTGTAAGCCCAAGGCAGCAAAAATTACCATGTAAGACCTCAGGGATTTGGTCGCTATATAGGGCCTACGGGGATAAAAAAACGTTTTGTAAGACCTAAGGCACAAAAATGTCATATAAGGCCCCAAGGGGATTGAATCGCTGGACTTACGGGATGGGTAAATTGCCGGGGATATCCTTGATAACAGGTTTTAAAGGAAACCCGGGTTTTAAAAAGGATCACAAATTAGAACGGTTTAAAAATTAAATAAGTTTTTTTTAAAAAAAACGAAAAAAAAAAGAAAATAAAAGTTTGCAGAAAAAAGAAAAAACATACGAGGCATTTCTAAGGTTTTGTTGGGCTTCAATCCTACTCCAATTGGTTCAAAATTTCCCAAAAACGGGGCTTAGGGTTTGAGGCGGAAATGTTGTTTGGGGGAAGAGATGCTAATTTTAAAATCCAAAATCAAAATTTTATAGTCAGGGGATGGGGCTCCCCTTTTGCGGTGACCTGAGGGCTCATAGAAACCGGGCATTGAAGGGCGTAAATGAGGTGACCCCTTTTGACCTAGAAAAATTTGAAGGCCCAATCTTCCTTCGCCCCGAAAAAACCCCCGTTTGCCCTAGCCTTTTTTTACCTACTTTAGATCCTAAAATGAAAAAGGGAAGTCCAAGGGCCCAAAATTCCCCAAAAAGGGAACCGCAAAAAAAACCTAGCAAAAAATTTTTAAACCTTAAACCAATTCCCAAAAAAAGGGGGTAAGGTTTTTTCTGTTAAAAGCATTTTTAAATCCATAATCCTTTTGGCATGAAACAATCGTAAAAGGGAAGAAGCAAAGCGGTCAAAAAAAGGCATCACAATATAGGACCAAGGTTAAAAAATAAACAAGAATAAGCTAAGGGGCATTTTTATAAAAAAAAAAAAGGAGAAAAGAAAGAGAGGAAAGAAGCAACAATCATACAAAAAAAAATCCTTTTGCGTCGGTTGAAAGGCGCGTTTTAGCGTCGGTCGGTCCCCGAACCGCGCAAAACACTCTTCGCGTTTTTAGCGTCGGTTGATTGTCGCCGACGCAAATGGCCTAAGAGCCAGCATTTCCAGTTTTGGTTTGATTTTTGGTTTTGACCGGTTTGGGTAAATTGGCGTCGGTCAGCAGAAAGAATACGTCGGTCACGACCGACGCTAAAACGGGTTTTAGGTCGGTTGACACCGTTTTTAGCGTGGTCATCGCCGACGCAAAAACGGTAAGTTTTAAACCCTCATCCTAACCCTAATCCAAATCTCCAATCCCTCCTCTCTATCCTCTCCTCTTCTTAAAACTCCTCCTTCCCCCAGCCCCAGCCTCCCCCCCTCCTCCTCCAAACCTCCTCCTCCTCCCACCACCCCTCCTCCCCTCCTCCTCCAAACCCACCAGCCCCTCCTCCTTTTCCCCTCCTCCAAACTCTCCTCCTCCTCCAGCCCCAGCCCCCTCCTCCTCCCCAAACCCAAGCCTCCTCCTCCCCTCCCCGACCACCGGTCCATCCCCAGCCGCCGCCGCCTTCACATCCCCGTCCCCTCGCCCCGGCCACACCCCTCCGTGCACCGCGAGAGCCATGAAACGAGATCTGGGAAAAAACCCGATCGGGGAAAAAACCAGTTAAAAAACAAATAAAAAAAAAAGAAAATAATAAATGAAAATTAAAATGAAAAAAAAAAAGAAAAAATTGGGTTGGTCAGCCGCCACCGGTCAAACCATATTTTAGCGTCGGTTGACCAAAGACCGACGCTAAATTATAGCTCACCGGTCCTGGCGGCGGTTTTTTTGGGCCGAATGACCGACGCTAAAAGCGTGTATTTCCCCACGCCAAATCATTTTTTTGTAGTAAAAAACAAAAAACAAAAGAGAGAGCATGTACAACAAAAGCAAAAACATGATGATGATTGTCTAAAAAAAAAGCAGTCATCACAACGGTCAAAAGCAGGATCAGGGGTCTTTGGCACTGGGAGCCCTTCTCGCCAGTCTTGGAAGGGATCAGCGGCGGAGTCGAGGTCTTTGCCACTGGTCGAGGGAGCTGATCAGAGGGTGGCGGAACCTCCAGCCATCGGGGTTCAAATCAGGCAGGCCCGGCTGCGGCGAGTGGGCCCCCACATATTCACACTGTCGCCCCTACCTCACGCTCCAAGCGAGCATTCTTAAAAATAAGCCTCTTCCTTGGATCGGGTAGGTCGGGAACCCCAAGATTGTGGGGGTTAACCCTCGGATGACACACGAACCATTTTTCGCCCAGGCCAACCCTTGTTGGGAAACAGCTCGAAAACTATTACGACAACTGCGCATACCCACACGATTCTTCGCTGGGGAGAGCTGATAATAGGCCCGTTCGTCATACGGCCTTGGGGCTGCGGGTCACGATCCGCCGCCGATTGTCCGCCAGGGAGTCGTAAGCAGCTCTTTGGCATATCCTTTGGCGGTTTATCTCCTCCACCTGGCGACCTTGCCGCGGCCTATCCAACTCGGCTTCAAGAGCGAGATTGCCTTTTTGCAATCGTAAGTCCCCTGGAGCCCTCCATTTGGGTGATCGGGTTTTATTGCCTCACCGACTTTCCTTTAGGACCCGCGCGGAGGTCGCTGCACCGCCCGTCCTAAGAAAAAACAAAAGGGAACAGGTTTACAAGGTCGTGAGGTGATAACCCGGGGAAAATAGTATAATATAAAAAGGGAGGGGAAGAAGGGAGGCAAACATAAATACCTTTTTCCCCGTTGTGATAACGAGTAAATCCATACCAGGGAGCGTAAGTTTCTCCTCTCTTCCCCTCTGGTTTTCCTCTTGCATTGCTTGATGCAAAAGACAGGTCGCCCAGCTCAGCGGGGCTTATGAAAAAAGCAAGCTATGGTAAAGGCATCTATGAAACAAAGCAAGCTATGAGTAAAAAAAAAAAATAATATATATATATATCCCAAATGAGCAAAGGGCATTTCACAAATACCTGAATAGCCGCAGGAGGTCGCCCCGTGCAGATCTGGGATCTCCGAGTTTCGCCGGGTGCGGTCACCCCGCGTAATGCCCCGGAAAATTCTTCCGCAATATCACTCGCCATCCGGGGCGATATGTGGGATGCCACCGATGGACAACACGAAGTACGGCATTGAAACGCCCCTCGCCTCCCGACCCAGCAGGCGGCAGGACGGGCAAAAATTATTTGGCCCGCCTGGCCGTTAACTCGGCGGGCGCGATGATTTGACCGCGGGGGGGGGAAAAAGGCCCGAAGGGGCTCCTTTGGGGCGGGGATCAAGTCGGGGCGGGCTCTGTTTCAAGATCAGTCGGGTCCGAGGAGGGGGGATAGGCTCGGTGGAGGATAGGAATCACAACAACAGAGCGCCCTCACCACGTCTGGTCAAGAGTTCCCTCGAGGAGAATTATTATCTGCCAGGGTGATTGGCGGCGAAGGGGCGGAGGGGAGTTCCAGTTTCACGTCATCATCCTCAATTTCTACCACCGGTTGGGGGGAGGGGGGGCACTGGAACTCTCGCCCATCTCTTTCCTCGGTTTAGAAGCCCCGGCCTTTTTCTTCCTTTTTGAGGAAAGTAAGGCCCTCATCTGTTCCTGTCGCCTTCCCTTCCCCTTAATTTTTGGGGAGGAGATAGTCGAGGCAGGGGCGACAGTACTAGACCCCTTGCCGGCTAGGGCAAAGTCTCACCAACAGGCCCCGGCGGTGGTGTGAGGAGCATCCAGCGAGGCTTACGCGCCTGGGAAAAAGACAACCCAAAGGTTGTGAATAAAAGAGGAAAGCAACACCAAAAAACACAACACAAGAGGGTACAAACACATATAAGGGACAGAAAAAGCGTGGGCTAATGTGAAAGTTACACATTCCTAAGGGTTCGGCTTCGGCGACTCAATTAACGCAAGATGGACGGCGAAGCAAGGAAAAGGGGAAAAACAATACACTGCCAGACATAAAATGTACCTCCTCGTATCCCCGCCTGAGCATTCCTCAGGCCAGAGGTAGTCGATAAGTGATGGCATCAAGAAGGATCTGGCGACGTAGGGTATTTCATCAAGTAGGATCAAGCTCGGCGTTGAAAGAAACTCACCCGTCGCCGGAAGAACCAGGATGTGGGGAGCAACGAAGCCCAGTGCGATCCGTGTCGCTGGGGCGGAAATAGAAAAAACGATGATACCATGTAGGGCGAGGTTTGGGGATGAGTAAGTGCCCTTTTGAGAAAGATCAGCTCGGCGAACAAAACTGATGCCATTGGATGTTGTTTTGGCATAATGAATCAATTGAAACAACCGAAGAGTGGGGGCGATTTTCTTAGCCACACAGCTGCATTCAAAAGCAGAGGTGTAGCCCAACACCCGACATTAAAAGCGCCAAGAGAGGCGCCAAAAACACCAAGCAAGTCAATGTGAACGATGATGGCGGAAGGCGAAGGCCATTCGTAAAGGCCTCGGTCCAGACGCCGTGCCACCCAGGTGGACAATTGCCAATAGAGAGAGCCGAGAGGCCACGGCGAATTTCCAGGTAGACGGGAGCAGGCGAATGGAAGAACGGGGCGATCCTCTCTACAGCCCTGAGGAAAGTAGCCTGGGCCGATGACCGGTGCGCTCGTTTACAAGCATTCCTTCCCACATGGACCGCCAGTTGCCGATGGAATAGGAACTGGTGACTCTAGTCGCCTCAGGATCAATTTCGACCCCATGACGGGCCCGCTCGAATCCTTTTTGGAGGGACCCCAAAAGGCAAGACGGGAGATTCATCAAAATTTTCTCTGTACGTCGGAAATTTGGGCAGAAGAAGTTTCGGCCAAAGGTGGAGGATTTGGGGTCACCCGTTCAAGGGATTGGCTGGAAGTTGAAGGGGAGGATGGAAGAGAGGATGAAGAGTCGGTACCCACGGAGTAGGAATGGCTTTGGTTTTGGCTATCGGTGCCGGAATCCATTGGTTCAAGAAAAAATAACAAGAAGCAGAAAAGAGAAGGAAAACACACAGCAGGATGGAAGTGAGAGGGAGAAAGGAAGGAAGAGTCACGTACCAGGTGGGCGTCGGGGAGCTCCAGACATCTGAAAAAGGAGTAAGGAAGAGGAATGGACGTTCCGGTCGTCGGAAGAGGGAGAAAATAAGGGAAAACTCGTCGGAAGAAAGAGGAAACAGTCGGAGCAAAGAGGCAGTAAAAACGGGAAGACGAAGCAGGCAGAAAAAGAGTAAAGAGAGAGGAAGACGGTAAAAAAAGAGGCTTATATAGGAGGACCAGTAGGCGAGAAACGGAACCGTCGCGGCTGATGAGTGGGAGTACGCGCGGCCGATGGGGCGTGATTGGCGGGAAACGGAACCGTCGCGGTGTTTCATTGGGTGCACGCGCGGCTGAAAGGACGTATGGAAGGATAGGGTAATGATGACTTTTGGGAGGAATTACTGAAAGGCCCCGATCTTCCCAACTTCTCCAGCAAGCTAGGGAGTAAAAGACCATAGTATCCTGAGCGGTAGAAGGGCACATGAGAAACGAAAAATGGGCACGGTAGGAAGCAGCGATAAAAAAGATAAAGCGATATAAAACGTGAGCACAAGGGCGACTTAATAAGAAGCCAAAGCGACAAAAAACGACAAAGCGACAAAACGGCAAAGCGGCACAACGTAGGCGACCAAAAGCCCTCACCAAGTAAAACTCGACTAAGGGCTTGGGGGAAACTGATGGGTTCTCCTGCGGTGATCACAAGACGAGCGGACCGAGCTATGAGTAAGCCCTCAGCCGAGCAAAGCTCGACTAAGGGCTTGGGGGCAATTGATGGGCACGGCCCGCCAGAACCCCAGGGGCCCAAGCGGCGGCCCAAACGACAACCCACATGGCGGCCCGGACACAGCGGCTAGGGCTGGAGGTTTGGACCTAGGCGATAATTCAGATGGGCCAAGCAAGCAAGCCCAAGAAGTGGAGGGAGGCCCAAAGCGACGACCCAGTCCAACAGGCTCCTAGGGTTTACGGCGACACTTAGGGTTCCAAGACAAAGCAAACACGTGTCAACATCCTACGGGAGCTACAAACGAGTGGCCAGATTCAGCCTTGGCGACCAAGACAGGGGTACTATAAATACCCCCCGTACACCCCATTAACCAGGGGACAACACTTTGACCCAGCGGACAAAACGCTCCGCGGTACGTTACTCGCTTCCCTTCTCATTCCTTAAACTGATCGCCTCCCTTTCCCTTGAACTAACTACCCCCTCCATTACTTACTAGGTACACCACCCCCGGAAGACCAACAGGCTTGGGCTTCCATTATTGGGCCAGGCGACAAGGCTGGAACAAAATTAGAAACTTTGGTTTATTAATATAATTGACCATTCAAGCCTTCACTAATTGTAATAGTGTTGCTATGAATTTATATTAATACCACAAGTCAACTTAACCAAACAAGTCATCCATGTGACTTATTTCATGGAATCCAAAATTCCAACACTACCCGAATGGGTACGGGCCGGGATCGCGGGTACCCATTACCTATTATGCCATTAGCCAGCCCTAACAAAAGTGGTACTGAAACTTTAAATGTTACAAATTGGTCTCGAAATTTTAAATCATCTTACCATCCAGTTCTGCAGTCGCCGGCGTTAACAAATTCCGGCCACTTTCCCTTGTCACCACAACCAACGTGGTCGGAAAAATAGTAATTAGATCACTTTCATTCAAAAAAATTCATAATGGGTAATGGCGTTAAGCTGTTGAAAAATGGGTACATTTTAAAAAAATAATTTACTATACTTACTACTTTTTAATTATAATAACAAAAAAATAAGCTATAAAATGATGTATCTAACTTCTTTCTTTTCTAACTTTTCTTTTTTTTTTTAAAGGGGAAGGCTCCTTCTAGTTTTCATCCTCGGAGCTTAGTTAAGAATAGTAAGGGGTCGTTTTTCACGATTTGAAAGGAGTTATTGAAAAATTTCGTCGCATTTTCAAATTTTAAATTTTTCGTCTATAATTGTTCGTTCAATATGTCCAGAAATAAATTCCTCCTTCCCCCAAATCCAGCTACAACAGGAATCTAAAATTCTTTTTGAATGGAAGGGAATTGAATGGAATTGCTTATTCCCTTTCATTTCTAGGTCATCATTAGACAAGAAAACAAAAATTTCAATTGCGATGAAATTACAAACTCTCTCGACAATTAAATTTTATTAGATTTATTAATTTCCCACCCAATTCACTTTCACGCGGAAAAACAAACCTTTAGTAGCATATATATATATGGTGAACACTTCGGTGCACCCAGCTAGGTGGGTGCACTGAATGCACCCGCTTGTGTGTCGCGATCTTATCTGTCCGTTCAATCAACAGATCTCAAGCCTTTGAATTAAATAGGATTACACTAATTAATTTTATTATTATTCTATTCCACACAGAACATATTACATATTAAATAGGATTAATATGTCCTGTGTGGAATAGAAGAATAATAATAAAATTAATTAATTTAATCCTATTTAATTCAAAGGCTTAAGATCCGTTGATTGAACGGATGGATAAGATCGCGACATGCAAGCGAGTGCACCCACCTAACGGGTGCACCGGAGTGTTTTTCATATGTATATATCTAAGGAGAGTTTGTACTAGTACGACATGAAGTGCATTTAAAAAATAGTTTAGGTTTAATGGGAATTTATTGTCCGAGTACGAGGATAATGGGAGATTTGGAGGAAATTAACATGGAATCTTAACTCGCGTCCTTAATTTGTATTCTGTAGACCATATCAATGGAATTAATGGAATACTTTATACCTTAGTTTGTGGCCACAGCCCAAAATCTGAAACTGAATATATGATATTAATTTACCTCTAAAACAAAATTAGCAAGTTAATCAATGGACCAAAGTCAGCGCTTTAGAGAACTGTCTCTCTCATCGTTCAATAATACGTGGACTAGATTCTTTAATTTGTATTGACTTTTCCACAGGCGGAAGTATAGTCAAGTACGCCAATTCAGCATCTCTTGTAGTTTAATTTCCACACTAGAGCTCCTTAATCTTAATGAGCAAGTTAAACGATGAAACAATTTTCAAGCAAATAGAGACATTAATGAAATTTAAATAACAATCAAGTAGATTTGTTAAAATTCCTAAGAAAAAATCATTTTCAAATAATCTTAATTATGTGGTCATTGTGAAATTGTGAGACGTGGGATATGAATGGTGGACTATGATGGGATGGTGGATCGTGAATCTTGATTGGATGTGGAATAAGGAATGTGAAATTGGGTATGGATTAGGTGTTTGTGTAAAGTGATTGTTGCATAATAAGAATTGTAGAACCTGAAGGAGCCTACTCTACTTCACCTTTGTGATGGAGTCACGGTCTTTGGGGTAGATCACCTTGATGGGGTTGTCAAGGATTAGTTGAAACATGAATTGAATTCTATCTTAGGGAAATTGATGATGTTAGGCCTTGGATCCTTCTATAAGGATGTGTATTGGACCCTCCAAGAGAGGGGGTGCGTTTGATGGTCGGTGGTGGTAGTAGAAGAACAACCTTAGTTCATTTCATTTCTTTCATGATGGTGTGTTCTATTGTTCAAATTGGATGTTGTGGTGTTGATGCTATTGTTGATGAATTATGATTATGATCTTGTGAATTATGGAATGTGATGTTATGGATAATGCTAATGAGAACTATTGATTCTAGTATAGAGACTTAAATGGTTGAACATCTAGATGATTTATAGGTTAATAACCAGGTCAGACCTAAGATATTATCCTGGCTAACTGAGTATGTCACCATTTATATGTAGTGCCTTGAAGCAAGTTTAAGGTTAGCAAGACCTTATCCTCGCCAGTACTGGCCCACATTTCTTGCAAGGTGAGAATGACATTTCCCGACCATCATTCCACAAGGACCGGACGCGGTCATCATAAAAAAAGTCCTCCACCCACATGTCTCTAAAAGCCTTAGAATTGGGTGACGTCCTAGCTGGTCTCCGGGGGGCTATTGGGGCAGTTAAGGTTGTTAGTCATATCTAGCTCTGTTGAGACATAAGACATTCTCAAATTAGTATCACAATGAATAGATTCAATATTTAGTGGATTGGTTTGAAACTGTTTGAAAATTTTCAAAATCTGAAGCGCATCGGGGAAGATTTTTTTCACTCAATTTATAAAATCCTTCTTTTAAAACCTATTTAAACTTGAATGATTACTAGCATTTCCTGGATAACCAAGAAACAGATGAAGGACTCTGATACCAAAATGTATCAACCGAACTTTTGAAAAAAAATCCGTACTCATTTTACCCCAAGGGATTAAAGTACAGACCAGAGTTCGCAAAAGAAAACAATATTAGGGAAAACACATAGTGGGGTTCATAACGTATGGGCAAAGCCAACAAAACGAGTCAACACTTACTACAAATCCAACCACAGTTTCAATTCACACAAATAGAATACTTGAGCTTATAGGTACACGAGAAGCAACTTTTGGGCACTAGATCATGCTATTCGGTAAAGTCATTTTTGAAGGAGATTCTTTGAGTATCATTTCGCAACTTTAACATCATGATACTTCCAATTCTCATTTTGGTACTCTTTATACTCTTCGCTTCCACATTTTCCACCATGTTCCTTAAACTTGCAATAGAGTTGTTGAGTGACTCAGTTGTGTCACACCAATTGATAGATACACGAGATGTATCAAAGCTCAATCGAATAAAAGCAATCAGTTAGATCCTTACATTACACTCTTGAGAAAAACCTTTCCGACATGGGGACTAGGGAGTATGAGCCTTCATCTCAAGATTCCCCCTCCAAGGGTTGCTTGATTTTCGTTCTTGGATTGTACTATAATGTTTAATTTTTTTCAATGAAGTTATCTTTGAAAAAAAAAAGATTATTTAGCGACCAATTATCAGCAAAAGGCTATATAACCAGTTATATGACTATATACTCATTTATAAGACCATATAATCCGTACATATAACCAATAATGAGACCCTATAACCAGTTATTGGATCTTATAACTTTCTATGTCTATTGCCATAAGCAGTTATAGGCCTTGATGAAAATATGACGGAGGGTGGTCAAAAAATCCATTGGCTTGTGGTCGAAAAGTCGTTGGAGGATGGCTGAAAAGTCACTGATCACTTGCTGAAAACGGTGGAGCCTCGTCACCCAGTGGCAGAAGTGTTGGCAGTGAGGTGGCAGAAAAATAAACATACGTACTATATTATAAGAACAGTTACCTAAACTTATTAATGTTGGAATTGATCAAATTTTGAACTCTAATTAGATCCTAGAGTAAGTCTTTAGACTTTTGAATGTGATGGAGATTGAGAGATAGGTCATAGGTTTAGGCTATATGATTGTCACAAATAAATAATTGTGTGGAGAAATACAAGAAATACACCGGTTATTATTACCAAAAAACACACGTAAACTTGTTTACTTTCTTCCCATATATGTATACTCTATGCATTTGGAATAATATAAACGAGTTAATTGAATAAATATAACATCAATTGTTTTGTAATTCAACAATTTATTTGGATGAATAATTCACTAAATTTGTCTTGTGCAAACGGACCAAAAAGAAAATGTTGATTACTTCATATCTTAGCCAATAGTGTCACCTAGTTATAGTGACACTATGCAAACAAGGTGTTCTACCAATATATAGTAATATGGTTAACGCTCTGGTACTCACTGGGTATCGGTACCCTATCACTAAAATTTCATCCCAATTACGTTTGAATTTTAAAGTTTGAGGGTCCGAGTTTAGTGTTCAGGTCGCAACAACTTGAGTCATTTGGATACATCAGTTCATGACATGACATAAATAATCTTTGTTTTATAATCCCGTAGCCTCATATATGTTTGACAAGACTTATCGAATCTATAAAATGGAGTGATTTCATTTTTTTGGATTCAATGACATAAAAACTTTGGATCGAACTACCTATTTGCGGTTCTTAAATATTTTAAAAAGGACTAATACACAATTCTAGTCAAACGTTTCGCGAAAATGTCAAAACTAGCAACTAGTATCGGAAATCCCGAATTAACCAATTGAGTGATTTCCTTTAACTATTTCCGTCTAAATTAACGAAAATACAAACTTCATATATGATGTGTCAACTGATATGGCAAACATTGTCATCTCACATGTTGCCACATCATTTTTTTATCACATAAATAAAAATTAATAATATAAAAAAATAAAAAAATCAATAACACCACCACCGCTTTTGCTGCAATCACCACCACCACTAGGTCTCCTCCCATCTTCCGATGGCGCCTCCCTCTGGAATCTCCCCATCGATGTCGGCGGCGGATTCTGTATACTCTCGTCATCTCCCAAGCGATGGCGTCGCTCCATCAATCAACTTGATTTGAGCTCTCTTGATAATCGACTTGAGAGCTCAGATCTACAAAAGGGAGAAAGAAGACCAACCCAGAACGAAATCTTTGTGCAGATGATAGTTGGCGATATGGATCTGGGTAATCAGAATCGAAAGTTGAAGAGAACAAAAGAGGTTGAGATTGAAGGTGCGGAGAGTGGAGTTGAAGGTAGTGATCAATATATATCGACGAACAATGGTGCTGGTTTTTTCTGGGCAGAAGCTGCACGAGATGAAGAGGATATTGAAGCCGCTACAACTTCTCATCGGCTCCGATTCACCAATGTTTTTGATTTCTAAATCTGAATGACGACGCTATCCACGTCCGAGGATAGGATTTCAGAGAGTTTAAGGGTTTACGAACAATAGCTTCCGCTTGGGATTGGCCTCTCACTCACTGCCTATGACAATCTTTTAAATTTTAACTGGTGTGATTTTGAGAGTGCATGAATTTATGAGCTTAAACTGCATCTGACGAGAATAGAGGTGGCGGAGGTTGGGTGTAGTGGGTGAATCAGTTTGCTTAATTTTTTTAATGAAAATTTAGTTTTTTTTTTAAATTTTATTGATAAAAATTTAATTATAAATATAAAAAATGATGTGGCAGCTAACGTAACATTTGTTTGACTAATCAAATGAGTGTCAACGCCAGTTTCCGTTAGCACAGTCACTTACGATGTTGAATTTTTTGAGTCCGTTAGCTAGATTTGTCATCACTTTTAAAGATTTGACATAAACATATCATTAAAACAATAATGGCTAGAATTAACATCTTGGCGAGACGTTTGACTAAATCAGTGTATTATTAGTCCTTTTAAAAAAGTAAACATGAAATATGATAATTAAAAATATCACGTCATTTTTAATTTAATTATTAAGTCCATGTCCCAGAAGAAATTAATGATCGCATACACATGCATATGATGGCTCTCTAGGGAAGTAAGTAGTTCATAGACCTGAGGCTGTGGATAACGTAATAATCGCTGCGACTACTCTTCTTACAAATCAATCAAACCCCGTCGCGTCTCTTCATGCATTTACATGAAACGATGCATTCGTTCGGCAGAAGAATGATTAATTTAGAAAACAAATATCAGTTTGGCCCCTCTACTTTGTCAACTTAACAAATAGCTCCCTATATTATGATTCTCTCTTTTACCCCCTCCTGACTAATTTTCCATTTGGGTCATTCAATTTCAAATTCTATCTTCATAACGTTAATTCATGTGTGTCCAAATTCCATCTTGAATATAATCAGATTTTGTACTCACTTCTTTTTCGAGATCTGTCCGGCCTCCTGCCCTGTTCCGTAACCCTAGCCGCCCATTCAGTACAAATATGATGAAATCGCATTGAATAAAACGCGTGCTTTTAAAACCAATCATATTTCACCATTCTCTTCGTGATACCTTCTCAATTTACCTCCATGACCAACTCTTTGTCTCCTACCTCTATGTCCGTGTGTAGATGTAGAAGATGGTAGTTGGAACAGAAGGACCCAACATACAAAGTGACTAAAGTAAAAGAGGTAAAAAGAGGGGACATTTATAATATAGGGAGCTATTTGTTAAGTTGTCAAGTAGAGGGACACAAAGCGCTATTTTCCCATTAATTTAATTATAAATAGATCCATCTTCTACCGATCATGAAGTTATCCCTTTCAACTTCCTCTGAAAATAGCACCATGGCACCCAACAAGTTCATCCTCAACGTAGTTACCACAGTCACCGGCACCCTACCGAACGGTGATCTCTGGAGTGATATGGTTAACCGAATGTACAAAGTGAACCTAGCATCGATGCTAAATGTGCACACTGCTATTCCTCTAGTTCAAACTATCTCGACAAGGATGGGGTCAATCTTTCCAATGCACCATTCCATTGTGGAGAAGATGGTTATCTCTGCTCACCATATCGTTGCTGCTAATGGGTATCGTTTTCCTATGCTCAATGCTCTACCATTTGTCACCGTATGTATCTCTGTTGATCATGGTGTGGTGTCCGCCTCTGGCGTGTACGATGCTGAAAAGGATGACGACGAGACGAGGATGATTACTAAGGGAGGAGCAGATCGAAGCCGCTCAAGTAATGGAATTAGAATTTTCATTTCATGAATCATATTATATGTTTTGCTAATGTGTATATTTATAGCATGGATGAATTCACTACGGTGAATAATGATATGACACAAGACGTCAAGAATCAACATTTTGGGTATTTTAGATTTAGAATTGAACTTATGGTGAACACTCCAGTGCATCTGGTGTACCGAGTTCACCCACTTGCGTTTATGCTATATAGAGTCGTATTTTCATTAAATTGAACTTTTAAATCAATAGATTTAATCTTAATAAGTCTAAATTGAGCTTAGTTGAAATTTTTAGTCATCATAGTATAAGATTATCCCTAATGTTCTTTAGGTTTTCCTTCTATAGCGGTATTTTTTCCCAATATGATAGATCATCAGGTCTACAAAATTAGTTTTTCGTTCAAATCGCTCTATGTATCTTTTAATGACATGTAGATACTTATACTCGAAAAAACAAGATTTTAAAAAACATATTTATCTATCAAAACGCAAGCGGTGCACTCGTTGTACCGGAGTGTTTTCCTTGAACTTATGTATGGGGATTTTTCAGATATGTAAATCATGATTATCATAATAGGATTAGACCGGCGGCTGATCAAAGTGGCCCTACCAAAAGCGGTCACAAATTCGGCACTGGCCAGTCAACTCAGTCAAGTTAGTGAGTTGACCGGCCGAACTCATAATAATATCTGAGGTTTGCTGATGCTAGATCACTGAAGCCCAATTTGTTATTATTTTTTTAAATGGGTTGAAAAGGATGAACCTTAGAAATCTTCACTCAGCAATAGGGCAGAGTCAGAATGGATCAAGACACTAGGCTATTTCATATGCATTGGGTTCAATCTAAAACATATCTGAGTTAGTCTACTTACACATACAAAAATATACATAATTTCGTAGGTCTAAACACAAAACTGAGATGGGCCGCGGCCTGTGGAACCACACCCCCCAAATCCGCCCCTGCTCAACAATAATGGAGCCTCGCTATGGACTCTTAGGATTCCTAGACTCTTTGATTCTTTTTCTTGGGAGTGAAGGTGAAGAGGAAAAGGAGCTTTAGAGTAGTGGAAACAGTCGTTGGTGAAGGTAGATGATTTCCCAATGAAACAAACCGTCGTTATAGATAGATGAATGCCCAACAAAAAAATGAGTCACTGAAAGGTAATTATTACCCAACAGTTCAAATCATCACTGAAGGTAAATTATTGCCCAACGAATGAAATTGTCACTGAAGGTAATGGTTTTTCCAACGGTTTATCAAAATCGTCAGCTAATCCAAAAGAATGAATGATTACGTAATCAAAATTTCAATCGCCTCATAGCCAAATTGTTCGAATAACCATATTATATATTTAAACTATAACAACTAAAACCAATTATGAAAAATATTATGCCAATTATACGTAACCAACATGCAATCTCTAGAAGTGAATCTAGTATATATAATGACAACACATGCGTGAGTTTTAATTTTATGTATCAATTTTTGTATAGTAAAAATATGATTTCAGTTTGGATCATAGAATTGTCTATTAGTGTAAATCAAGCAAACTATGAAATGAAAATTACAAGCATCAAAATAAAGAAATTGTGATTGTGGATTGTATTCACAGCTTTTGAAGTATATTTCTCTTCACTCCCAAGAACCAACTCAACAGATGTTAACTAAAGGTAATCATAGATAAAGCAAGTAAATTTTGCTAGAGTTGTTGGTTTTAGAGCAAGTATATCTTCCTCACTCTCAATTCTCAATATTTGCTTTGTTTGGAATCATGGAGTTTCGTTGACACTGTTTCACTGTTCGAACTCACACGTCCGAACTTCATACAACGTCCGAATTCACACGTGCACAGTGCACAGTGCACAGTGCACATAATTAGACCTAAGCCCAATACTCATTTTTATTCCCCGTTCTAATAGTTCGGTCCAACTAGTGAACATTAATTCCACCATGTTAATTGGACTTTACATTCCAACATTGTCCCTTAAACAAAATACACATGGTTACTTTGAATTAGAAAACTGATCGTGAAAATTGATGTTTTAACTTATGGTCCAACCCATTTTTTAAGTTGTATTCTTCCTTGAAATTTAAACCAAAATCTCCAATTTTGATGACCAATTTTTCTAGGCCAAACTAGTACTTGGACTTGAACTATAGCTTCCTCGGATGTGACATCTTAGCAATACCACTACTCAATTAATACTCTCCTAGTTTCAATCCCTACGTAGGACAGAGGATGGTTCAGCCCAAATTCAACAATCCGATCTTCTACATTCAAGGCTTTGACAGAAGAGGTTTTGGAAGCCAACTTCCCAACCACAACCATAATTCTATGTGTTTTGTCTTGTCTTGTCTGATGTACATTTGTAGAAGATATCTTATTATGCTCAGAGCAATCATTCCTTTGACCCAGGAAAAGCCTTCCACAAGCATTAACAAGGAAGAAGAGATGTTTGGCTCAACACGTAGCAGGACAACTTCCATCTTTTTAGACTATATATGACAGACACTTAACAAATATATCTTATAATGGAAAGCAGTGGTCTCATATCACATCCAGATTATTAATCCACCAATCAATCAAGCAGTGATCTCATATCATAATGTTAGATGTTAGATGTTAGATATGATTATTATGTGTAATGTTGAAGTTTTCAGAACTAGAAAATTAGATTGGTGAGACTAAGAGTTCAAAGTTTAACAATTAAGCTGAGGTGGTCGGATCAATATTTTAACTTTTAATTGTTAAATAAATACAATTAAATCAGAGTAAACAACTTTTAAATGAGCTCAATCAAACTAGGAGCACAAAATCACTTAATTGCTAATCAAGCTCTTTCACTGTTACCTCTTCGTTCCAGACTGACCGGTTTTACCTATTTTGCCATTACCCTGTAGCATTCTTTGATTGGTTTTCTTAGACCTGCATTTTCAGTTTAGCCATTTCTTCGAGCCCCACACCCCCACCCCACCCCCACACCTTTTTTCCTCCCCATTTATGTGTTAGTCTAAGTGAACTTGGTTCTCTCGTCCGTGAAAGGGTTCGAAAAAAACTAGGAGCACAAACGTCAATATGAAAATCTAAGGAATTTTTTAATTTTGGGGTCAAAATTACGTAACTATGTACCATGAGTAGCAGAAATTCGAAATATATCTAAATTATGGCAAATGTTAGGAGCAGCCAGCATATAACATACCAGCTATGCGGTGGCAAGTAGGTAATGGGAAAATTGCATAGCCTGCGTAGGGTTCTTAATACATAATGGAAACATTGCACTTTGGCTCCTCTACTTTTCCAACTTAACAAATAGTTTCATATACTATAAATTACTCTTTTTTACCCCTTTTACTTTGACCACTTTGCATTTTGTGTCCTTCCATTTCAACTAACGTCTTCATGATGTTTATTGGTGGCATGTTTGGCTTTTAGATATCTCCCAAGGGTGTTGTTGGTAGTCCTCACGCCCTGGGTAAATTGTAGCTAATTTACTGCTTACTATCTTGATTCTCCTCACGTAGCTATCTACGTAAAAAAATAAAAAAAATTGGTGCGCATTCAGTACAGCACGTTAGCTCCAATAGCCATGTATTAGCTTACTAAATATTTTTTAAATTGAGAATATAAGTATATGTAATTACATAGGATGAAATCGACAAATAAAACGTATGATTCTAAAACCTTTCCTAGTTCATCATACTCTTCACGATACCTCCTCAATTTAGCTCCTTGGCCAACACTTAGTGTCCTACTTCCGATATCTCTCTCTGTCGGTATGCAAATGTGTCCAAATTTAACATCATGAAGATGTTATTTAAAATAGAAGCACCCAAAATACAAAATGGTCAACATAGTACAAACAAAAAAATATTTATATATTACTAACATATAAATGTACAATTAAACAAACAAAATACCAAAAAAAATGTTTTTTGTGATCAAACAGCAAGAAATGCAAGTTAAATGATTGAAATGCAACCCAATTTGCAAGTTGCATTTGTCTGAGACAAAAATAGACAAATCGCCATACTGTATGGCGATTTATAATAATAAATTTGAGCTGCCAATTATTTTGGCGTTTTCATTACACAATCAGCATATTTATCCTAGATTGGGATTGACTTGTGAACAACCCTATTTTGGGAATTAATTTTGAGAACAACCCTACAATGGGAAAAAAATTCGGGCTTTTCACTAAAATAAATAAAACAAATTAACTATTAACCTAAATAAATACCTTTGAAAACTATTTATATTAGTAAATATAAACGCCCCAGCCCTAGGCGATATCGCCGAGGACCCAGACGATATCGCCCCAACCCCTGTAAAAGCCACCCGTGACTCTGAACCGATTCCGTGATTAGATTCCTGACCAGTGTCAGAGTCACGGGTCCGAAAATAGCCAAGCTTTAGGCGATCTCGCCTAGGGCCTGGGCGATATCGCCTAAGGCCTGGGCGATATCGCCTAAAGCCTGGGCAACTAACGAGCCTTTAAATCCTTGTTAGTTTCAGGGGAGAGTCACCAAACCGAAAGTATTAAAATTCTAAAATGGCCGACCACACTTTGTCACGAGAATTCCGGATCCAAGTTTTCTGGGGGGGCGTATCGTCTAGGATTGGACCGGCTTATCCTACGAAGGGGGAAATAATGTCCGTCTGAAGATGACCAAGCGAGCGACCTATGATAGTGTGGTTACCGTGTTTCGGCGGAAAATGGGTCTTGGAGCGGATCAGATAATCCAGTCATTTGTCTGGAGAATGCCGATATACAGTTCTGAGGGAAATCTGTCGCATTTCGTTCCTAGGCCGATATCGGACGACAACGGTGTACAAGTCATATTACGACTTAGTTCGCGTCAACCCATTTTTTGAAGTTGTCGAGTTGTACGCCTTGATGGAAGAGGAGCCGTCTCACTTCTCCAATTTCTCGGGGGTCATTCCAAATCAGATGGAGGAGCAGAGCCAAACGTATGATGGGGAATACATGGCGACCAGTCATGTCGGTCCGGAGGAGGAGGAGGTTGATCAACAGGGGTTGGCGCGAGATTAATATGTCACCACCGACGATTCTGGTGACGAAAGGAGCCGTTGCTCGGCGGACGAAGGGAATCCTAACATCGACGATGACATTGGCCAAACCGACGAGGAAGACGACGATGAAAAGGGGGAGCCACAACAAATAGCGTTGAAGTTTATGTGCCACCGGAACATGCCACGAGCATGGGTGACGACTGTGACGACATAATGACAATCTCCAACACCTACTCCATGGACAGGCGCTTCCAGATCCAGCGAAGTCGTACTGGTCGGTGGAGATGGAATTCTACTTGGGTCAGACATTCTCTACAAAAGGTCAACTGGTGTCCCTAACGAAGAGCCAAGCAGTCCTCCGCAACTATAAGTACAGGGTAATCACTTCCAACCCGAAGGAATGGGCCATCAAGTGCATCGACCCGACGTGTCCTTGGAGGATGCGTTCTACACTTAGCAACATATATGGTATGTAGATAATACGACAACTCAACAACGGCCACATTTGCGACCGGTCAACGATACTAGGGCCCCACGCACAGCTCGATGTTACGCTGATCTCAGATGCAATCATGCACATTGTCCGCAGAGAGCCGGGGTTGAAGGTGGAGACAGTTATTGATTGCATTTTGGAGAAGTACCATCGTAATATTTCGTACAGGAAGGCGTGGTTTGGTAAGCAACGTGCTTTCGAGAAGCTGTACGGAGACTGGGTGGCATCATCCAACAACATTGAGACAATCCTGAATGCTATTCGTCTCACGAACCCCGGGACACGGTACGAGATCAGAACCAACCCGGCGGGTAACAGTAGGATGTTCAAGAGTGTGTTTTGGGCGTTTGGCCCATGCATAGAAGCCTTCAAGCACTGCGCTGGGGTCATGATCATTGACGTCACATTCCTCACGGGAAAGTACAAACAAGTGTTGTTGATGGCCAGTATATTCGATGGGCAACATCGGATTGTTCAATTGGCGTACGCCATAGTTGACCAAGAGGTTGGCTACTCGAAGCACCTAGATGTCCTCGGCCCGGATGCTGGAACTGTGGAACTGGATGCTGGTACTGTGGCGCCGTCGACTGGTACTGTGGCACCGTCGACTGGTACTGTGGCGCCGTAGACTGGTACTGTGGCACCGTCGACTGGTACTGCGGAGGGTCATCGAAACTGTAAGTCCGCCCGTCAGCAAAATCCTCGTTCCACACATAGTAGGGTGGAGGTGCGTATCCCACATCATGGTGCGCGATACCACCGTAATCGACATCATCCAACCCTGTACTGTGACCTCTCTGTGGGATGGGATAGCCATCATAGGGAGGGTATGTCGGCAGGCGTGAGGCTGCACGTGGGCGGTGTGGTCCTCGATCGGGAAGTCGCTCATACGCTCCACTCATAGCCAATCAGATCGGAGCACATGACTCATGTGAGAATCACCCGTACCACTAAAAATGGTAGCCTGCTCCAACGAGGCTATCTGAAAGGCAAAAAAAAAATGTAGTGTACTCTAAGGGAAGACTAAATTGGCTAAAGTTACTCAAGTAGTTGGCCACTAACCATCCCCTGAAACTGTGCACCATCGTGAGACAAGGCCAGGCGTGTCCGTCTCCTGTACCACTCGTCGTACTCATCATGGAAGTGGTGGCTCAATGGATCTGCTCTCACCTCGCCCTCGGCAATGTGTTGATCCCGCTGCTCCCAAAGACGTAAGTACTCTAGGTACCTAGCACCCCAATCATGTACTGGCGCTCTGAAGTCTAGTCCCAGCAACTCCTCGACGCGAGCAGCAGGCTCGGCGTCCTGTGGGATACGCTGACCATGTCCGAACTGACGCATGCAACTGTCGGGATGGTGCCATGCGACACAGTGTATGCACAGCATGGGGCAAACAGCACGCCACAACACATTGTCCTCCAACTGATAATCCTCCTTGCGGAAGGCGTACGGCATCCACTGGAGAATTAATAAATATGTTATAAGGAAGAATTAAGAAAATGAGAGAGAGTATGTACAAGAGGTTAAGATTCCTAACCAAGAACTCCGTGGATCGGTCAAGAGCGTAGCGTATGTCGTCGAGCTTCATAGCCACGCGATGCTGATGGCGCCGGATGACAGACATCCAGCGCACACCACGAAGAACGGTTTCAGCATCTGGTGGGTCACCACCTGCTACGTAGCGATCGGCTATCCGCGGGAATCTCTCCAAGGCCCATAGCTGGACCAGCAAGGTGAATCCTCCCAAGTCACCTGTACCCCTCTGACTCCCAGCCGTGAAGAAGGCCGCCCTCCCCATGGCCTTATACAGCCATGCTAGTACCGCACTACCCCAACTGAACGTGGATGCAACCCGAGAGTCCCCAATAAGTCGGAGTAGATGAACCGGTATCAAGTCTTCAGTCCGGTTAGCTAGTAGAATGGCGCCAAGAAGAACCCAAGTGTAGGCTCGTGCGTAGCGGATAACAACATCTGCTGGAGCACCAGCCGGTAGACGATCAAACATTCCCTTCACCCACGAGATCTTCACTGACTGTCCCGTACAACTCCCAGCTGGGGGTTGGACACCCAACAACTCCTCACATATAACACTCGGAGGACGTCTGTCCACCGCTACGGTAACCGGAACTCCATCGGTAGGAAGACCTGTAAGTACCTCAACATCCTCCAAAGTGATTGTCGCCTCGCCCTGTATCATATGGAATGTGTTCGTCTCTGGCCGCCACCTCTCAATCAATGTCGTGACGAGCTCCTTACACGGTGTGGAACCGAGTAAATGAACAATAGGGAGGAGTCGACACTCTCTCAAGAATCCCTCGTACTCTGAACTCCACTCCAAGCAAGAACTACGCTGTCGCAACTTCAGCGCCTTGCACGCCTGAGGGTCACGCCACACTAAAGTAGCCCTATGCTTGTTCTCCCCCCACAATAGAGAACAATCACCAGGTTGAGGCCTAACGCTCTCGGGAGTCCAATCAACCAACGGTTCAGCCCATCCATAGTTCGACATCTATTGTATAGTAAATTGTTAGGAAAACTAAGTTAGACTAATTCGCTACCTCAAGTTCTAGTTCTTAACCTCAAAATATACTATTCTCTAACTAATTGTCTAACTTCAATATTATACTAATTCGCTAACCTCAAAATCATACTAATTCTCTAACATAATTCTCTAACCTATCCATAAAGAATGACAAGGTTCACAATGACATAAGAACAATAAATAATGTATGTACTACGTACCTTGTGTAACGGTGCGAAAAAAGGTCCTCTCCGTTTTATAAAAATCCTACAACGTCAATATGACAGTGTTAATAAATCACTTTGAAAAAATTATCTACCATAATAACCCTAAACTAATTCTCTAACCTAAATCCTAAACTAATTCTCTAACCTAAATCCTAAACTAATTCTCTAACCTAAAAACACTAAACTAATTCTCTAACCCAAAAACACTAAACTAAATAATTCTACAACAACAAAAAAAAAGAGAAAGGAGACTTACCTTGGCTCCTTAGGCAAGTGAATGGAGTGTGTGGGAATGGTGGGGGTGGAAGGGGTATTTATAGGGTGCCAGGCGAGATCGCCCAATCAGATGAGTTTCTTCCAAAGGCATTGGGTGATCTCGCCTATGCCTGGGGCGATATCGCCTAAGACAGGGGCGATATCGCCTGAGATTGGAAACCCCAGCATTTAATCGGGCGGTTGGCCCGAATTAACTCCGGCTGGTGGCTTTTACAGGGGTTGGGGCGATATCGCCTGGGGCCTGGGCGATATCGCCTAGGCCTGGGCGTTTATATTTACTAATATCAATAATTTTCAAAGGTATTTATTTAGGTTAATAGTTAATTTTTTTTATTTATTTTAGTGAAAAGCTAAAAAAATTCCCTATATATGACAGACACTTGACAAAAAACTTATAATGGAGAGCAGTGATCTCATTTCAGATCCAAATTATTAAGCCACCAGTCAATCAAGCCCCCATCAAAATAGATAATCCATTAAATTAGTTACAATGTTAGATGTTAGATATGATTATTATGGGTAATGTTAAATATTTTCAGAACTAGATAAAAAAATTAAATTGGTGAGACGAAGAGTTTAAAGTTTAACAATTCAACTAAGGTCAGACCATAAGTATTTTGAGGTAGAACCATTTTAATTATTAAAAAAATAAAAAATATGATTAAATCATACTAAACAACATTTAAATGAGCTTGATAAACTAGGAGTATGAAAATCGAAGTGGTTAAAGGGTTAATACACCTTTTTGCCCCTCTACTATGCAAAGTTAACAAACATACTCTTTTACTATTTTATAACTGATGTGACTTTATTTAGTGCATTTTTAGCTTAGGATTGACCTATGAAATGCCCGTGTTTAATCCTTAAATGTCATGCTTAATATGCTTTTATTGATGTTTTGTGCTAAGTGTTCATTTGTTGTCCGGTTGCTACTTTGAGACCAATTTCGTGTCTATTGGAGTTGTTTTCTTGGAATTTTCAGGTCTTGGCATCGTAGTACTGGTGACAAGGAGCACATAGGATCAAACGGGAGGTCAATCGGAGCTAGGACGGAGGAGTTATGGCCGATGCAAGTTTGGGAAAAATGCACCTTAAAGCTGAAGAAGTTTTCGGCCGAAAAATCTAAGTTCTCGAACCGAAAACTCTAAACAGGAGGCGAGCATTTGATTATTGAAGAAATTTTTGGCGAAAACATTCAAAGTTTTCGCCGAAAACTTTAGAAGAAATGCATCAGCCGGTTAGAAGAAATGCATCAGCCGGTTAGAACAAAGGCATTTTCGGCGAAAATGTTACACAGTTTTCACCGAAAATATAAGGGTTTTCCGGGCAGTATATAAGGAGGAAGAGGGGGCGAAAATTGGGAACAACTCATAATTTCAGATTTCTCTCCTTAGTAAAAACCCTTTCTCTCAACTTCTCAAATACATTCTCCTCATCTCCAATCCACAACCCTAGAGCAAGGTGCAAATCAAAGTAGAGGAGCTTGGATTGAAGTCCACAACCTTGGAAGAGGAGCTTGCAAGAGGAGGATTGCCATGGTGTTCTTGGTGATCATCTTTCTTTCTCTTTCCTTCATTTCCTTGGCCATGTGTGGCTGATTTCTTAGGCTTCCTTGAATTGATAGATTAGTTGCCATGATTGATCTTGGATTGTAAGAAGATAATCTCTAGACTTGTTGTTAATTCCAAATTGTGTTATGGCTTGATTTGGTCTATCATTTGTGATGTAATGCATGAGAGTGCTTAGATTACATGGTTTGTAGGTCTAGGGATTGAAGGGAGTGTGTTCTAAGAGATTAGATCATCTCAATTCAATCATAGTTGCATGATTTCTCACTTGTGCATTTTATCGAACACTTGGTGTGCATTAGGTTTTTCATTCAATTGAACTTTGATTAGTCTTTGGATGATTCTCTTAGTGTTAGGACATTGACATGAGAGTGTGGTGTCTAGCCTAGTGGTTATAGAGTCATAGGAGAGGGTTTTGTAGCTTGGCATTTCATCAAACACCTTTAATGCATCCTTAGTCACTTAGCTTGAGAGCGAGAGCCTAGGTTGAGTGGTTCTAGGATAGGGATTTAGTGCGACGAGAGTGCATTGAGTCTATAGAAGGGATTTGCGTGGTCATTCGATTGCAACCTCGATCATGTTTGGCTTGTTTGTGCATTTATTCCTCTTGAGCATGATGAAGCTATCTTTCCAAGTTAACCTCCTTTATCTTTGTTTTGCACCATTTTGTTTTGCTTTCTTGTTTAGTTTCATTTATGTTTTCATTTCCTTTTCAAACTAAAACCAATTTCAAATGAATAGACCGTCCATGAACCGTATGAGTATTAGCTATTGAGAGAGCTCTCGTGGAATACGACCTTGATAGTTGTGAGTGAAAATTCTCGCGCATCAAGTTTTTGGCGCCGTTGCCGGGGACTTTCTCAATCCTTTGAAAGCATTTAGTAGTGGACCGTTCTATTCACTTCCTTCCATTTTAGTTTTGCTTCTTTGTTATTTCTTTTTGTGGTTTTGTTATCCCGCATTGTTGTACTACTTGGTTGTGTTTGTTGTGCGTGTTTGTAGGCCCCTTATCCACCTATCTAGTTCACGGGAGCAAGGTTGCAAGTACGATGAACTCATGGAATGGAAGTAATGGTTATGACACCTATCAAGGGTGGAATCCATCTCCTAACCCATACTATGGTCATCCTACTCCATCCAACTACTACCAAGAAACTTGTGAGGGAGATAGCCAATGGTGGGGTCAAGAGCAACAAGTTTCAACACCCATGTGGAGTGAGCAATGTCCCTATCCATCTCCACCCTACCATCAAGTCTTGCCGGAGTATTATCAAGAGGATGTCACAAGCTATGAGCAACCCTCTCAACCTTCTTCTATGCTAGAGGAGCTCTTGAAAATGGTGAAGGAAAGTGAGCGTCCTCGAAAGGAGTTTGTAAGCTATGAGGAACCTTCTCCATCTCTTCCCACACTTGAGGAAGTTTTGAAGATTGCGGATGACAATGCGAACCAACTTAATCGTTTAGCTCAAGGCATGACACTCATCAAGGAAGCTCTAGAGGATGAACAACATTCTCCACCCTCCCCCACAATTGAGGAGATGTTGCAAATTGCGGAAGATAATGCGGCTCGGTTGGATCGTCTAACTCAAAGTGTGAAGCTCATCACCGACACCTTTGAACCGGAAGTGCTTGTCATGGAAGAAGAAGAAAGTGAGTGTCCCCAAGATGAGTTCATGAGCCATGAGAAACCTCTTCCACCTCCTTTCATGCTAGAAATTTTACAAATTGCGGAGGACAATGCAAACCGAGTTAACCGCTTATCCCAAAGCATAGAGCTCGTCACGAAGATTCTTGAGAATGAACGACATCCCAATCATTTGGAGCAAGTTTATGATGATGAAGATGACACTTGTGAATCCGAGGAGCTTAACATGGAAGAAGAGTTGGTAGTGGAGGAGATTGAAGGGCATGTTTTTCCCATGGAAACACCAAGTAACGATGATGTGAGGATAGAAGAATCAAGGAGACTTGAGGATGATGACCCTTTAGAGGAGGTGAGAGATGATTTGGAGACACTTCAAGAAGAGGTGGCACCGAGAGTGGAGCACGGAAGTGAACAACACCACCCTATTGTGGCCCCACCAAAGATTGTTAGTGCTCTTCAATCTTCTTGCTTGATCATGAAGTATTTGTGCCAAGAACCCAAGGAGACATGCATCTCTACCCCCCTAAGGTGATAATGGAAGAGGAGTCGCCCATGTTTGAACCGAAAAACTCTTCGAGTGGCATCACCAACTTGGAGACGATGGAGCTCATTGGTGGCCCCCTACCATACTTTCTTCCTCAAGTTCCAAATTTCAAAGGTAGCAAGCCATCCCAAGGTATCAAATGTTATACAAGCATCAATGTGCATTGGCTAGTCTACCATTCCCCCAAGATGTTTCTTGGAGCTCAATCTTCATCATGGAAGAAGCTACTTGACATCACAGAGGTACTAAGTTGGACACCATAACACAGGTATCGTCGAGCTTAAGACGGTAACCAAGCGCTTCTTGGGAGGCACCCCATGTTATCTTTAATTTCTCGCTTTTAATTGTTCTTTGAGGTTTTTGTGTTGTTTTAGCTTTTTGAATAAGGTTTGACAAGCATTTTGGATCACTCTTCACCAAGGATCGTCATGGGACTCCTCTCTACCAACGCGGTAATTTCGTTCCACCTTACCCTCTCTCTCTTGATCATTGAGGACAATGCTCATGTTAGTCGTAGGGGAGTTTGAGGTTTGGTGTGATTATTTGTGGTAGAGATGTAATGCTATGCTTTGCTTGATTTGCATGATCTTAATTGAATGTCGAATTCCTCTATTGTGGAATCGTTCAGTTCTTGACTTTTGGTGTTTAATTGACTTCAAGTTTTCACAATGACGATTAGACTGTTCCACTTAGAACCTATAACCAGCATGTTTAGCGCTAATATCAAATGAGTCTAGGCCAGAACAGAGATTTTATCACTCTTGTATGTTGGTTGATTGGTTTGATACGTGTTTTTGTACCACTCGATAACACTGGTCTAAGATGATGAAGGCAATTAGAATTTTCATCCTTTTCACCCCTTTTCCATGTTCTTCTTCAACTTTTTGATCCATCGTGATTGTGGCTTGAGATTAGACGGAATCCAATTCGAAATCTTGTGTGGAAGTTGTTAAGGGGCTAAGGATCAAGTGGCTAATGTCAAAAGAAAATGCTCAAAAGAAAAGAAAAGAAAAGCTAAGCTAGGCAAGCTCGACACCTAAGTGAAGTGTCGAGTTGAGCACTAGCAAAGGCAAAAGCTGTGAGCTAGGCCGGTTTAACACCTAAGTGAAGTGTTGGATCGAGCACTAGTATGCAGTAGGAAAAAAAAAGAAGAAAAAAAAGAGAAAGAAAGAAAAAAAAAAAAAAAAAGAAGAAGAAGAAGTTCTCAAAGGTAGCCCTTGATCCTATGCCCGAGTTTGTAAAGAGCGGATCTAGTAGCGGATGAAGTCGAGTCGATAGCCACATCATGATCACTCATCACTCTCATAAATTCTCCTACCCCCGTCCTATCCGTTCCATTTTCCGAGTTCAAGTCCTTTTAATTAGAGTTGGTGTTGTCGTGGTCGGTTTTTCTGTATCCCAATTAACCACTACTTGAAGTGTGCAGAAAATAGTGAGGTCTAGACTTGTTTGGTTGACGTTCTTGCATGTGTAGGTTAAGTTTGTTCGTGGAACAGTTTAAGCCGAATTGTTATTGCTTGAATCTCAATGGACCGATCTTGTCATTTGTGAACTTGGATGTTTTCTAATTCATTTGCTTGAGGACAAGCAAAGCTTAGTCGTAGGGGAATTTGATGTGACTTTATTTAGTGCATTTTTAGCTTAGGATTGACCTATGAAATGCCCGTGTTTGATCCTTAAATGCCATGCTTAATATGCTTTTATTGATGTTTTGTGCCAAGTGTCCATTTGTTGTTCGGTTGCTACTTTGAGACCAATTTCGTGTCTATTGGAGTTGTTTTCTTGGCATTTTCAGGTCTTGGCATCGTAGTACTGGTGACAAGGAGCACATAGGATCAAACGGGAGGTCAATCGGAGCTAGGACGAGGAGTTATGGCCGATGCAAGTTTGGGAAAAATGCACCTTAAAGCTGAAGAAGTTTTCGGCCGAAAACTCTAAGTTCTTGAACCGAAAACTCTAAACAGGAGGCGAGCATTTGATTATTGAAGAAATTTTCGGCGAAAACATTCAAAGTTTTCGCCGAAAACTTTAGAAGAAATGCATCAGCCGGTCGGGTTTGCAAAGGAATTTTCGGCGAAAATGTTACACAGTTTTCGCCGAAAATATAAGGGTTTTCCGGGCAGTATATAAGGAGGAAGAGGGGGCGAAAATTGGGAACAACTCATAATTTCAGATTTCTCTCCTTAGTAAAAACCCTTTCTCTCAACTTCTCAAATACATTCTCCTCATCTCCAATCCACAACCCTAGAGCAAGGTGCAAATCAAAGTAGAGGAGCTTGGATTGAAGTCCACAACCTTGAAAGAGGAGCTTGCAAGAGGAGGATTGTCATGGTGTTCTTGGTGATCATCTTTCTTTCTCTTTCCTTCATTTCCTTGGCCATGTGTGGCTGATTTCTTAGGTTTCCTTGGATTGATAGATTAGTTGTGCTAGGATAGAGGTTGATTGTACACATTTGCCATGATTGATCTTGGATTGTAAGAAGATGATCTCTAGACTTGTTGTTAATTCCAAATTGTGTTATGGCTTGATTTGGTCTATCATTTGTGATGTAATGCATGAGAGTGCTTAGATTACATGGTTTGTAGGTCTAGGGATTGAAGGGAGTGTGTTCTAAGAGATTAGATCATCTCAATTCAACCATAGTTGCATGATTTCTCACTTGTGCATTTTATCGAACACTTGGTGTGCATTAGGTTTTTCATTCAATTGAACTTTGATTAGTCTTTGGATGATTCTCTTAGTGTTAGGACATTGACATGAGAGTGTGGTGTCTAGCCTAGTGGTCATAGAGTCATAGAAGAGGGTTTTGTAGCTTGGCATTTCATCAAACACCTTTAATGCATCCTTAGTCACTTAGCTTGAGAGCGAGAGCCTAGGTTGAGTGGTTCTAGGATAGGGATTTAGTGCGACGAGAGTGCATTGAGTCTATAGAAGGGATTTGCATGGTCATTCGATTGCAACCTCGATCATGTTTGGCTTGTTTGTGCATTTATTCCTCTTGAGCATGATGAAACTATCTTTCCAAGTTAACCTCCTTTATCTTTGTTTTGCACCATTTTGTTTTGCTTTCTTGTTTAGTTTCATTTATGTTTTCATTTCCTTTTCAAACTAAAACCAATTTCAAATGAATAGACCGTCCATGAACCGTGTGAGTATTAGCTATTGAGAGAATCCTCGTGGAATACGACCTTGATAGTTGTGAGTGAAAATTCTCGCGCATCAATAACCGATTTAACACCCTCTACTTTGGAAATTTTAACAAATATGCCCCTACAATTTTCTTTTCATATATTTTTCGTCTAATAAGTTGATTATACGTGTTACGCCATATTATTTATCCACAACATCACTGATCGGGATGTCCACAACATGGTTTTCAGAACCGGACCGGGGGTCGAGCCGGTAAGGATAGGGGTTCAGGGTTTAATGGTTTAACCGGGGTTGGACCGTTAGAGTACCGGGGTTGAACTGTTTTAATTAATTAATATAGTTAAGCCGGACCGGACAAGTTTTTAATTGAGCCGGATCAAACCGGCAATATAGAGAAATAAATTTACAAACTTTGGGTATCAAAATGCAATAATGCACACTTATATATATCATATTTTAGTAAACCCTAATTACTTTTTCCCTGCCGCCTCCTCACTTTAGACTTTGTTTTTTCTCGGGTCAAATACCTTAGTAGTCCCGAAACTTTGGGTCATGTTACAATTCAGTCCCAAAACTTCAATTTGTTACCGACTCGTCCTATTAGTATGGACTCCGTTACGTCATGATACTATTCATGCTGACGGTGATTTTTTTAGGCGGATTTGCCACGTCAGCTTATCCACGTCAGTTAAATAATAATTAAATAATAGACCGGCCCAATTCAAATTATCCCCTCTACTCAAACCGATCAATTTAACCTAAACCCTAAAAATTCTTACTAACCTAATCGTGTAACCAATCCCAAAAATTTAACCTATCTATCCCTTTCTCTTCGACTTCCTTCTTCTACCTTGCCTTGACGAAGAAAATTCTAGAAATCAAACTCTCTGCAAATCGTGTAACCAATCCTCTTTGTAACTGCAATCCAACCGCCGACTACCGTCCTCTCTTAGTACCAGCAACAACGAGTTCCTTCTTCCTTCGTCTGCAGCAGAACTCTGACTTCCTTCTTCTAACAGTGGAACCTAACGCCAGGAGTCGGACTTTCTTCGAGAAGAATGGAAGGCAGGAACCTAAATCCCAATTGTTTCCATGAATGAACATCTATAAACATAAAGTTCAATTTCAGTGGCCAAGATCAAAGTTCAGAACTTTGAATCAAGATAAACAGTCTCGAAAACACCCTATTAGACTACTATTTCAAATACCCAAATCTCAATTCTTTGCTCCAATGAACATCTATGAAAGATTCAGAAGGTACTGCAGAATAGCAGGAGGGAGAGTGCTCAGTAAGTAATGGATATTTTGTTATCCGCACTGATTTTGGATCAGATTAACAAGATTATAACTTCATCATCATCATCGCAATCTCCCTTCTCCATCACAGTTAAGAAAAGGGCAAAACGATTGAGAACATAATGAACTGCTAAGAAAGATTATGCACACCAAAACATAAGAAGCTAAGATTTGGAATCGGTACGAACTGACTGCAATGACAATTTGCAATTAGGAAGAAGGAAATAGGAGTTTTGCTGCAGACGAAGAAGGAACTCTGTTTCTTCCTCAGGAGAAGGGAGAAGGGAGAAGAAGGAAAAGAAAGGGGTAGTTGGAGAGTTTCTTTAGCTTTTTCGATTAGGTTAGTAAGAATTTTTAGGGTTTAGGTTAAATTGATCAGTTCGAGTAGAAGGGTTAATTTGAATTGGGTCAGTCTATTATTTAATTATTATTTAACTGACATGGACAAGCTGACGTGGCAAATTCGCCTAAAAAAATCACCGTCAGCATGAATAGTACCATGACGTAACGAAGTCCATACTAACAGGACGAGTCGGTAAAAAATTGAAGTTTCGGGACTGATTTGTAACATGGCCCAAAATTTTGGGACTACTAAGGTATTTGACCTGTTTTTTCTCTCAACTTATTTTTCTCTCTTTCAATCTTCTTCTTCTTCTCCTGCAACAACAACCCAACTTTCTTTTCTTCTCTTCTCTCAGCATAATCCACTCCTCCCCCAACAATGTAATCTCCTTGATATGCTCCAGCCACCAAATCGATTAATTCACATCATCAAAGGCCTCCCCAAATAGTTCATCGAATCCTCCACACTCACCTTCAGATCAGGTGCTGCCTCGATCATACAGTTGTGGGTTGAGATCCCGTGTTCTGATACAGGTCGATTGCCCCTGGGAAGTGAACGGTGGCCCTTTCGCGCGTGGAAATCGTAGTCGAAGATGTATAACGGAGGCAGAGACGGGATACAATGGATTTTTAATGTTAATTTTTTCAAAAAAATATTTTGGTATAAAGTAAACGGTGACGTTTTCCTGTTTCGAAGGGTCAGACCCGAAATTTATTTTCGGTCAAACCGGCCGATTTTCACGATCGAACCGGATCATTGACCGGTTTGACTGCTGACCTCAAAACCGCCAGCCGGTTTCAGATGGATGGCCGGCTCACGGTCGAATCCGGTTGGACCAGCCGGTCCGATCCGGCTTTGAAAACCATGGTCCACAAGGTGAAAATATTTAAATTAAAAAGAAAAGAAAAAGGAAAAGCATTGTAATCATCATTATGCACGGAGGTGTTTTCGTTGTATTCCTTTTTTTCTTTCTAATTTAAATAATTTTGGGTTGTGAACATTCCAATCAACGATAAGGTGTACAAATAATATGAAGTAGCACGTATAGTCAACTCATTAGACGAAAAATAGATGAAAAGATAAATGGAGGGGCATATTTGTTAAAATTTTCAAAGTAAGAGGGTGTTAAATCGGTTAGAAAATAGTAAATGGGTATGTTTGTTAACTTTGCATAATAGAGGGGCAAAAATGTGTATTAACCCTTGTTAAAAACATAACATATTGACTCATTTTTTATAAAAAGTTCTAAATATGAAATTTGTAAACAATAAATCAAAAGGTTGAAGAACTTATATGATATACTTTATTTAATAAGTATCAAAACAGAATAATTGAAAACATTTACATATTTTTTTGGTACTTCGCTACTTCTTCATTACTCGCTAATTTCACTCCCTCTAATCCTTTCTCTATTTCGTCGTTTTCCTTCTTCTTTTTTTTTGGTTAAGAGGTGTCTGATATCATTGATATTCAGTCTCCAGCCAAATCGGCATGGGAGCACAAAGAGTTTTCCAACCTTACATAACCAAAACATAAACAGCAACACATAGACATAGAGGAGGAAACTAAATATTTGCTACCCAATTTGGGACCAAAATACCCAAACGCGTCTGATTTGCCGTGTTGTGAGCTTTAGCAATCTCAGTTCTTCGGCAATGAGAGATAGAGATGTTCACGTACTCGTGGAGAATAGGATGGATGTCCGCAATTATAGCTCCATATTCCCAAGGCCAATCTGCAGCAGAGGTCTTCACAGCATTCACCACTTCCAAGCAGTCCGACATCACCTGTACATTCCCTTCCAGCTCCCTTGCCATTTGAACTGCCGTAAGTAGAGCGTAGGCTTCAGCAATACTAGGAGTTCGACAAAATATAGATCCCGCTCTTCCATCAACTACGTGGCCTTCAGGGTCAAACACAATGACCCCAACTCCTGCCTTGTGGACCGCATCCTTAAAGGAGCCATCACAATGGATCGTCCAGCGGACATCCGTAGGCAGTGGAACACTCAGATCATTACCTGCACCAGAGTCGGGATTGATGGTTGTTACAGAGTGACTTACAGAGTTCCACAAAGCCACCTCCGCCTCCATCCTTCTCTTCATTCCATTCCTGTCCAGCTGCTCATTCCTGAAAACATAATCATTACGTTGTTTCCATATTGTCCAGCAGCCTCCAATCAAACGAATGATCTCAGGATGGATTATGGCCATTGCTTCTATTCTTCATCAGCCATTGTTTGAAAGATTCAACATCATCCTAGATGATCATTCTTGGGCAGATATCCTCCAGAATTTTCCATTTTGTCTACATTGAAACAACATATGTTTTGTTGTTTCGATTGCCTCCCCACATCGATCACAGATCTCTGTTTCACAGCAGCCTCTTCTTTTTAAATTCTTCTTCGTAGGGAGGATATTGTTGCAGCCCTTCCATAAAAATAGCTTAACTTTCGACGGAACAGCCAGATTCCACAGCCACCGCCATTCCTCTTCACTATTTCGCCCTATGTCCTCTCTCGGTTGCGGGTTCCCGTCTTTCATGAGCCAATAACAAGATTTCACAGTAAATTTGCCCTTTTTATCTCTGTGCCACACCCACTTGTCTTCAATGGTTGGAGGGCCGATTGGTATCATCTGTATTTCCCTCACCACATCTTCTGCGAAGATGGCCTGAGTTTGTCCGTTCTCCAGCTTCTTCGTTCCCAATTAATGCAGTCAGCCACTTTACAGTTGAGATTAGGATTAGGACTGCACCTGAAATCATCTGTTCCTGGGAACCAAGCATCATCTAGCCATGTAGACTCCCCATTTCCGACCTGTCTTCTTAATCCCTTAACAAGTGCCTCCCTTCCTTTAATGATACTAGACCATATCCATGACGATCGCTGCTTCTGTTTTACCGTGATGAAATCCTCAGTTGGAAAGTAAAGGGCTTTCAGAATTCTTACCCATAGTACATTTGGTGACTTAATGATCTTCCACGCGAGCTTTGCTAGGAAAGCTAGATTAAATTCCTTGAAGCTTCGGAAACCAAGGCCCCCAACTTTCTTGGAGGTCGTCAACTTGTCAATAGAACACCAATGTATTGTCCTTCTCCGAGCATCACCTGCCCACCAAAAACGAGCAACAATTGCGTCCATTTTCCTCAATAGATTATCCGGAAGCATAAATACCGAGAAAAGGTAGCTCGGGATTGCCTGAAGGATCGCTTTCACCATAATTTCTCGGCCTCCAGCCGGCAGTAGGGAGCTCTTCCAACCCTCCGCTCTCGCTGTTAATCTTTCTGCCATGAACTTGAAAGTTTCTCCCTTTGATCTTCCCCACTCGGCTGGCAAGCCGAGGTACTTCCCCATGGATATCGATAAATCCACTTCAAACCTTCTTGCCACTTCAATTTTTCTCTCCAACGGGGTATTACTTGAGAAAAGGATTGCTGATTTATCATTATTAATGGCCTGTCCTGATAAAGCACAATACTGTTCCAATACCCTTCCAATCGCCTCAGCCTCTCTCATATCTGCTCTCCCAAATATTACCGTGTCATCGGCGAATAGGACGTGTGTCAAAACAGGGCATCGAGGATTAAGTTTGAGTCCAACAATCCTCCTTTTCTCAACTTCTTTCTGCAGCAGGAAGGACATCGCATTTGAAACTATGATGAAAAGGAAGGGGGACAAAGGGTCCCCTTGCCTAATTCCTCTTGTCGGACGGAACATTGGGCCACTTTGACCATTCACCACGACAGTAAAAGAAACTGAGCTGATGATTTCTCTTACCCAGGTCAACCATCTACATCCGAATCCCATCTGCTCCATAATGATTAAGAGGAACTGCCAATCTACCCTGTCATATGCCTTCTGCATATCGAGCTTCAGGAGGAAGTCAAACTTTTTGCTCTTCTTTCTATTTTTTAGCCTATGAAGGACCTCATGTACAACGATTATGCTGTCCTGGATGGATCTATCACCAGGGGAGCAGTGGTTTCAGCCTATTTGCCAGGATTTTGGAGATGACTTTGGCGCGGAAATTTGCTACGCTTATAGGTCTAAACTGAGTGATCCTTTCCGGTATGTGCACTTTGGGAATGAGAGCCACATTTGTTCCATTCCAATTTGTCGGAAACACACCATACTGGAAGAATCGTTGAACTTCTGGGACCAACTCTTCTTTAATGAGCATCCAATGGGTCTGGAAGAAACACCCTGGATAACCATCCGGTCCAGGTGACTTTGTCGGACCTAATTGGAAGACGGCCAATTTAATTTCATTCTCTGAGACCTGTCGATCAAGCCGCTCCCTCACCGAGCTATCAATCATCTTTGGATAGTCCTGCAGAACTGAATTATCCACCGCTTTCTTATCTGTTGTGAATAACCCTTTATAGAAGTTTGTTATATGCTCTGTCAGTTCTCTACTCTCATCAATCCACTCTCCCGCTTCATTCATTAATCTCATAATCGTATTTCTTTTCCTGCGCTGCATCGTTGAGGCGTGAAAAAAACTGGTGTTCTTATCCCCCAGTTTCAGCCAATTCACCTTGCTCGTTGTGACCAATAGCTCTCTTCAATCTTCCAACATGTTCTTAGCTCTTCTTGTAATGACTTCTGCTCCTCTTGTCTCCTCAGTGTCGTTGGCAGAAGTTCTAGCTGTTGTAGCTCTGTAAGTAGCTGGCTGATTTTATCTTTGTTAACCCCTATTGTCTGTTTCTTCCATACAGTCAGTTTCCTGCTTAGCTCTTTCAAGTTCTCTGTGGAGCTGACTCCTCTTTGCCAATTCAGATTTACACACTCTGCATATCCTTCAGCCTCCACCCATCCTTTCTCATAATAGAACCGTCGTGGGCCTGTTCTATTAATATCTCTTTCAAACCTTAACATTATTGGGCAATGATCAGACTCAGTTCGAGCTTTGTGGATGATCACACAATTTGGATAAATCGTAGACCAACCAATATTGCATAATGCTCTATCAATTCTTTGCTTCACTTCAGATGCTCCCTCTTGGTTGTTACTCCATGTATGCTTCGCTCCAATAAAATCAATATCCATGAGTCTAGCTTCCGTAATGAAAGCATTGAACTCCATCATCGACCTCGGGTTAGGGGGTCGGTTCCCTTCCTTCTCCTCCGCATTCCTAATGGCGTTGAAATCGCCAATTAGGCACCATGGGCTTCTCTGCTCTCTATCAAAGGCTAGAATATTATCCCAAACTTCACTTCTCTCCTGATACTCTGGGGCCCCATACACACACGTGATATAAGCTCCTCCCTCGTATTCTATTTTCATGTCCACATAATTCTTCGTTGCCCTTAACACCGTCAGCTGGATGTCCTGACGCCACCACAGCGCAAAACCTCCCGATGCCCCCACAGGATCAACATAGAAGCTATTAGTCATCTTCATCCTATGCCTTAATCTCTCCATATAATTTCTCTCTTGCTTTGTCTCCATTAAGAAGACAATTTCAGGATAATTGCTGCCAAGAAGTTCTTGCAGATACAGAACTGTAGAGGGTTGTCCTAAACCTCTACAGTTCCAGCTTAGAATCATTGTTCCGATGGTGGCTTCAGGTCAGCCACCACACCCTCATGTTTATCGCCTCCTTGACTTGGTTCACTCCCTTGGTTCCTTTCATCATCCTGCTTCTTTTTACCAATTCTTGCTCTCCTTTTGAACGTTCTTTTCTCTCCTTCACCTGCTTGGAACTCGGCAATGATCATCTGAAGATGTTCTGATTGTGGCATATGTTTCTTCTTAAGAGCCCTCTCGAATTCCCATAAGTCTTGTTGTGCTTGAGCTTTCCTCTTCAAGCATAGGTTCTGCCAGCAGCTTTTCTCAGGGTTGGGTGTTGGGAGGGCCGAGTCCAACGTCTGAGGTGCATAGGCAAGTAGGCGGTTATAGATAGATGATCTGCTCAAAGCTGCATTAACATCCTCTGGCTCTGCAATATTGGTAATCTGATCGAGTGTCTCTGTAATTTGGGCGACTTTCAAGTTTCTCAGGAGCTGCACCAAGTATACTATTGGCATGGAAATGACCTTTTCCGGCTGAGGTTTGTATGGTACAGTGCCATACTTTGTATGATCTGGATGTTGTTGGGCTGATGGAGAACTTGGGGCCCTAGGTTTAGACATTTTCATACTGTGGCCCATGGTGGTAATTTGAAGTCCCCAAATTTTCTGCCGTTTGAAAGAAAGGATTGTGATATTTGGTTTGACCCTCTGACCTTCCAGCTGTATTTTGTTCTGTCCTAGGTGGGGAGACCTGCAAAGTGCTGGCGTGCGACAGCGCAGACCTCGGGCCCTGTGCATGAGAGAAGTTCGTAGAGCTTTGCCCTCCCGCCGTCGACCACCTCCCCGGCGTCTCCGACCAAAACCTAGCCGGCTTTTTTCCTTCCATTCTTTGAGCTGCTGAGTTCCACTGCCCCTTTCTTGCCGTTTCAATCCGCATCCAACTTCCATATCTTCTATGTGTCTCTTTGCCTGCCTCCCCAGCTTGAGGTTTCTTCTCGCAATATGATATTGTGTGCCCCATCATCCCGCAAAGATAGCAGAAATTAGGTATGTTCTCGTATATGAAGTGGATGCGTTCCATGGTGCCTCCTTCCCCAGGACAGTTGAACCCCGTCGGAAGTGGCTTGTCAATGAAGAGCGCCATTCTAACTCTGATAAACTCTACCCACCCATCTTCTTCCTCCATGCTTGGATCAATCTCATCATAGTACTTGAAAAGGCTTGCTATGTGATCCACATTTTCTCTGCATCTGAGCTCCATTGGGAGGCCATAGATCCTTACCCACGCCATCGTCGCGTCAATCGAGACCTTCTCTGGGCTGCGATAATCTTCCCATCCCCTCATCACCAAATGGGACTGCATAATGTGCCATGGACTCTCCCTCGCAATCCTCTGTTTGTCAGACTCTTCAAAGAAGTTAAAGAGAAACATATTTACTCCTAGGCCTTTAACACGAACATCACCTGCCAGTTTCCATACTCTTTGGGCGTTGCTCTTAACTGAGGCAACTGAGCATGGACGGTTGCTGATAAATCTTCCCACCAAAGATTTGCAGGCCACCTCCTTCCTTTTCCCCGGTTCTCGAACGAGTTGAATAACCGGTTCTTCACAGGTCATGAGCGCCGTCTGTGATAGTAGCGAGCTAATGGCGTCCTCTGCTTCCATTTTGCACAAAGGCCCCAATATCCAGAACAGAACAAGAGCGTAGAGCTTCTGATGGTTTGTAAGAGTGAGCTGGTTCTTGAGTGGGTTTTGCTCTGGATTCCTCACAGCCTTTGTTGTTGCTAGCTTTGACTCCTTAATGCTTCTCAGATAATAAATGTGGGAATTAATGGTTCCACTGGCCATATTCTGGGAAGGCAAATTTGCCATGAATGCTCCACCAACCAGAGGGGAGAGAGAAATGCTCCACCTACCAGAGGGGAGAGAGCAGAATAGAGGTCGTTTTCCTTCTTCAGTGTGTTTACAGTAGCCTAACGATTTCATGCAGGCTGGCCTAATACACATGTGCCAATGATCGGGTCTTTTGTGTCTCGAGAACTTTTAAGTTTTAACCGCGTGGAGTGTATTACTGATATTTAGAGAACTAAGAAGGTTGTTTTGGACATTTGATGCCGAAAAGAAAGCACGACGGAAAGGGCAACCACGACATTCCTGAATCGACGATTCCCGTTGAGCTGTTCGACAAACCATATAAATGGCGGGTCTCAGTTCATTCGACTGAACTTTTTACAGGCCATCTCAGATAAGATAAGCGCTCTAGTTCTACAGAGTAGAGAGCTGACTACGGTCGTTTGGCGGGAAAATTTGTAACGGTAAAGACAATCCCGATCATCTATTACTTTGATCTTTTGATACGGGAGAAGATTCGCCTTCTTCACTTTAGCAATTCTGTGATGGCGGAATCAGATGCTTCATGTAGTCGTGCAAGTTTCTGGACTCAGGCTGATGCTCTGCTTAGAAAGAACTTAACCTATCAGGTCTCTCTCTCTCCCACAATATCTATTTTTATTACTGAATTTTCTTTGAGAATCAAACATTTCGAAAGAGAGAACAAGTGAAAGTTTTGGGATTAATTGAATTGGAATTTTTTCCGGTTCGTTCTCTTTGAATTTTCTATTGCTTATTTGCGTGGGACTGATGTTGTATATGGCTCGTTCCTGTCTGTGGTTGGGGGCACCAGATGTTAAGCAATTGGAACCTCCGGTATCGGTTGTGACCTTGAAAGTAGGAGAGACAAGTGTCATGATCTAGAAATTGAATAAAGTTTGAAGTGGGACTGGAAAAAAAAAATCGATATGTTGATCAATGGGAATTGTTTTTTCTCTACTTCTGTTTTCAAATTTGATTTCTAACTCGTTAGTTGCAGTTTATTTGTTATTTCTTCTGACATAAAGTCTTGGGATGAACTGATAGAATTTCCTTACTGTTGATTACAAGCACTAGCCAGAGGGATATATTTTCCTTACTGTTGATTTTGCATTATCGTTCTCAATGTATAACTTGACGCATTTCTACTATATGTTCATTTCATCCCTTTTATGTCCTTGTATTTTCCCTGCTTAGAGGTAGTTGTTACTTAATCCCAGCGGGTTCAATGGTTGTTTTTATGATGATCTTAACACGACCCGGGTTTAAATTTATGTCATTTGATGTCTCTCTTATTTTGTATAGTGAATGTCTATATGTACAATTCATCCTTCTTCTGCCTTTGTTTTTTCCCCTACTTAGAGTTAGTTATTAGTAAACTTTAGTGGTCAATGATTGCTTTTATGCTGATCTTTAACACCACCTGACTTTAATCCTTGGCTGTCTCTCTTATTTTGCAGAAACGAAATGCCAAGACAAATTGTCGTCTCATTTCCTTTCCATTTATCCTTTGTGTTCTCCTTGTTCTTGCTCAAAATCTGGTTAATAATCAGTTAGACAAGGACGAGTTCAAGTGCGGCTGTACCTGTGTTGACACAAATGGTGATGGGAAATGTGAGAAAGTCTGTGGACTGCAGTACTCTGATGCACAGCAAGCTGTCGCCTGCCCAATTTCCAGCCCCCCACAATGGCCGCCAGTTTTGCAAGTCCCTGCACCTGAATATCGTGCAGTCAAAACTGATTTCCTTCCATTTAATGACCTACCAAACGAGTCTTGCCGGCTCACAGGGACCTGTCCTGTAACTGTACTTGTCACAGGAAATAACCGGACTCTTGGACAAAGTATCCATTTTCTTTCTCTTTTTCTCTTTGTCTGTCTCCATCTTTATCTTTCTTTTTTCTTTGTGTTTATGCCTACATGTCAATCTTGTTTGTTCATTTGTTTGGGTCATTCTTTTTCTCAGTCTATTACTGATTTTCGACTAGCATTTGGTTCTGAAATTTCCTATTCACTTTGTTAAAGGTGTGGCTGGAAACATGTTCAGCAGCTCTTCCACACTGAACATCTCAAATGTTCTAGACATTTTAGCCAACTCTGTATTGGTAGGTTGTTTATCTATTTTGCTCTGTCTCTCTTTCTAAAACATTCATAGATTGGCTTATAGTGATAATTTTCTGGCAATATAATTGTTATTTACTAATAGTTTTTGCTTTCGTGTACTGTGATTTGCTTTTGCATGGGCTTCTCTATCTTCCAGGGATCAGATACAGAGACTGAATCCAATAATTATGTCGAACCTGCTTTTATGGATGGTTCTCCTCTCTACATAGTGCAATCTCAGTGTGGAACAGGCTCTCCATTCTCCCTGAATACCAGTGTGCAATCCATAGATTTTCAGATAGGTAATCAACTTATAGAACCCTATTAATATATGACCCAAATTAAAATAAAAGCCTTTTCTGGATAATATATTTGGACTGACTCAAAGTGGCAGCCCAGTTATAGGAGCCAAAGGCAATGTGTAAAGAACATGCTACATGGATGTAACCACAATCTAGAATCCAAACCTAGTGAACTAAGATAGCTTGATGTATGACCTGTGTATAGGATATATAGGTTTCATTAGTATTGCTACTTCACCTAGTTCATTGCTCAAAATTATTCTTTTTTTTACTATATTCTTGCATAACTTTCTGGCTAAGTTGTCTTTGATTTGTACTTCAATTATAGAGGTGAGATGTGTTCGAGGCATACACTTGTGGCGCAATAGTGCATCTGACATAAATGATGAAATATACAAAGGCTATTACAAGGGAAATTCAGAGGAGAAAATAAATGAGATAATTGCAGGTATGATATACTGTCCACGTAATCGTTTGCATTCCTAGAGTAGAGTAGAATGAGGACTAATAACACTTCCATCCTTATGCAGCGTATGATTTCATGAATTCTGATAGGAATAATTTGAACGTGAACATTTGGTACAACTCTACTCCTAAGAATGACGGTGGTGGCAATGCATTCCATTTGCTGTGGGTTCCACGAATTGTCAATTTGGTATGTGCCAAGAAAATATACCTATTGTGAGGTTTAGATTTGGGACCTGGATTGCTAACAAAGTCATGAGGTTATTATCTTTCTACTGAATGTCATCTCCATTCTGTTCGAACTATGTATGAATATTTTGCTAAATCTATGGAGATGTGCTTCTTACATGTAGGATCTGCATGTTGCTTAGTGAGTTTCTCATGTCTGACATCTTTATGTAGTTGAAACTGACATTTAAGTAATGTATGTACAGGCATCAAATGCATATCTTCGGTTTTTAAAAGGACCCAGTGCAGGAATGCAACTTCAGTTTGTTAAAGAAATGCCTAAATCTGAAACAAATATTCGGCTGGATCTCGCATCTGTTCTTGGCACTCTCTTTTTTACATGGGTTATTCTACAACTGTTTCCTGTAAGTTATACCATTTCTCTTTCAAAGTCTTGTTCTCCAATAGAAGTTTCTTGGCGTGACCAGAATTGGATGCTCAGTTCTATCTAGTTCGGACTTGCATGAACAACAGATAAGGTTTTTATCACGTTTTCCATGATAAGGAACAATTATATTTTAGCTTGCTAAACTAGGATTTAGCATATTATTCTTTTTTCCTTTATGCTTTTCTCATGAAATTTCTAATTTCTGATATTTAGGCTTCCTTAATTTTGTCAGTGGTAAGTCAGAGGCATCTGCTCAATGAGCAGACTTATGCCACTGCTAAAAATGCACTGATCTGTTTGACAGTGTGTTAGTAGATATTCTAGTAAATAGTGTAGCCTTGAGGTTTTTTCATTGACTAGTGTAGCCTCTCTCTTGGATACATCAACTTATTTTTCAGGAGAAAAACTAAAAATACAAAAATAAAAATATAAGAATGAGAAGAAAATTTGCGAGGAAAAGTTGGAAGTTGTTCCTTATTACCACATTCTTAGTTACTCTCGTTCTTCGATCTTTGATGTTAGTTAGATGGCCTATTACAGAAAGCCATATGCTTTAGGATAAGACACTTACTGTTGTTACATTCTGAAAATTCAAAGGTTCAGAGATGAGGAAGCTTCTCAGATCATGTACTTTCATGGTGTTATCTAACAACAATAGAGCAGTAGCTAGGGTTACAATAATTTAAAAGGGTGGTAAATAAATCATGGAGTTTTTACTATTGTCTTCAGTCAAAATTTCAGTTGGTTACATTGGTATGTATGTGATAAATATTCAAGTTCTGTAACATTTACGCCCTTACCCTTCTGTTTCAGGTGACATTGACATCATTGGTTTATGAGAAACAACAAAGATTAAGGATTATGATGAAAATGCATGGGCTCGGTGATGGGCCTTATTGGATGATATCATATGCATATTTTTTTGCCATATCCTTGTTGTATATGTTCGTTTTCATAGCGTTTGGCTCAGTTATAGGTAAGTCTTGAACATTTGATGGTATCTATCTCTGACCTTTTGCTGGTACTAACTACTTCTGTTTTAATACAGGTTTGAAGTTTTTTACGCTGAATGACTACAGCATCCAATTTGTATTTCACTTCATCTATATCAACTTGCAAATTTCGGTGGCATTCCTAGTTTCAACATTCTTTTCAAATGTTAAAACTGCTACAGGTTTGATTTAGCCATTTCATTTGTAAGTGCGAAGGATATTGACTAGTTGTTCTTTCCCTTGTTCATTGAATCTGTTTTTACTTTCTACAGTTGTAGCCTACATATGTGTTTTTGGATCAGGACTTCTGGGTGGCTTCTTTTATCAGTCCTTCCTTGAGGACACGACATTTCCACGTGAGTGAATTTTTCTTGAAAGGATCTCCAATCTAGTGGGTGGAGTTCGTTCTGTTTCTTCTCAGTTTTCATCCTTGTTAAAAGAAAGAACCTAGTGGTGTTAAGATGATGTAATCTAGTTCCTGCCTCTCCTGTAATTGTTTTATCTTTTCTTTTACAGTTATCGTGCTAATGTTTTGCCTTTGGTCAACATAAACTATTGCGTTGGTTATTAGTTATATGTTAGATTGAATTTGAATGTTATTCTGTTCCTATCTGCTACTTGATCTAATGGTAGTTAGTTGGTGAGTAATCACAGTTGCACATTACTATGTGCTTTTGTTTAGTCTTGCTCCAGCTTCATCCTTTCTCGGACTTCTTGCCGTTGCTGTTGCAGGAGGGTTGCTGATATTGCTAGAGATGTATCCAGGATTTTCTCTGTATCGTGGATTATATGAGTTTTCTCAGTATGCTTTTATAGGGGACTCAACTGGAACTTATGGGATGCGCTGGGAAAATTTGAATGACAGTGGAAACGGGATGAAGGAAGTGTTCACTATTATGACTGTAGAATGGATTGTGGTTGTTTTTGTTGCATATTACATTGATCAAGTGTTATCATCTGGGAAAAGTCCTCTATTTTTCTTCAAGAACTGTGGGAAGAAACCTTCTGCATCTCTCCGGATGCCTAGTTTGAGAAGGCAGGGATCTAAAGTTTTCGTAAATCTTGAGAAACCTGATGTTGTCCAAGAGGTTGCATTTTCATTTTGTCTCGTTTGACGAACGTTATATTCTATTTTCGTATTACATACCATGGTATTCGATGTTGGTTTGAATTTCATCTTTCTTTCTAAATAGACTAAGTTTTGCAATGTCATTTACTTTGAATTTTGCAGCGAGAAAAGGTAGAGCAATTGTTACTTGAAGCAAATACAAGTCACGCAATAGTCTGTGACAACCTCAGAAAGGTGTATCCAGGAAGGGATGGGAATCAAGCCAAGTTGGCAGTGAAAGGATTATCTCTTGCACTGCCTCGAGGGGAGTGCTTTGGTATGCTTGGTCCAAATGGTGCAGGGAAGACATCCTTCATTAGTATGGTTAGTGCCATAAATTTTCGCTGGGCTTTCTAGTTATTGAACTGTGCTTTCTTTGTCTTATTTCTAATATGGTCAGCAATAAAGTTATCGTAGGAACTTAGCGAGGATGTGAACCAGATAACTTTTCTCCCAAAATGTCATTTTCTTATTCTTATCGATCGCATTAAATGCTTAGAAAAGGTACAATGAAACAGACCACTGAAACTCCATGTAAAACAAGATGAGCCACTGTAGCTCAAAGAATATAGTACTAATGCATCTGCTTAAGTTCGACTGATGATAAGTTCCTATTGTCATCGTTTATACAACAATGTATGAGTAATGCAATGAATTATGACATTTTCATAAGTTCTTTGTGTTGAGTTTAAGAGAGTTTTAGGGATTTAGGCTGAATAACTTGTCTATTAACATTAGGGCAGCAGCCAATATATATACAGGGAGGAAACATAATCCTACCTTAATAGGAGATCTCCTAGATATAAACTTGCTATATAGGAAAAACCCTAATACAAAGCTATATCACGTAAGGAGAAAGAATACAATAATAATACTATAATTTAACACTCCCCCTCAAGCTTGGAGTAGATGTTAATCAGTCCAAGCTTGACAGTTAAGTAATCGAACACATCTCGTGGAAGGGCTTTGGTGAGTATGTTTGCTGTTTGTTGCTTTGAGGGGACATATTCCACTTGGATGACTCCTTCAACAACATGATCAGTGAATGAAGTGCATGTCCACTTCGACATGCTTGGTACGGTCGTGGTGTACCGGGTTCCTCACAATGCTGATTGCTGCTTGACTGTCACATAGGAACTGTATAGGGCCACCGTACTCCATCTTGAGTTCACTTAGAACTCTCTTCAGCCAAACGCCTTCACAGATTCCTAGTGCCAGAGCTCGGTACTCAGCTTCTGCACTGCTCCTAGCCACCACATTTTGTTTTTTACTCCTCCATGTGACCAGGTTACCCCAAACGTAGCTGCAGTAACCTGTAGTGGACTTTCTATTTGTAAGTTCACCAGCCCAACTAGCATCAGTGTAGACTGATATACCTCTCTTTGAGTACTTTTTAAACTGAATTCCCTTTCCTGGAGATTGCTTTAGGTATCTCAGAATTCTTACTACCATCTCCATATGCTCCTCATTTGGACTATGCATATGCTGGCTTACGATGCCAACAGCAAATGCAATGTCTGGGCGGGTATGGGCTAGGTATATAAGTCTTCCAACCAGACGTTGATAGCTTCTCTTATCCACGGCAGGGATATCATCAGTTTGCTTCAACTGTTTGTTCTGCTCCATTGGAGTATCTATTGGTCTGCAATCGGTCATCCCAACCTCATTTAAGAGATCCAACACATACTTCCTTTGGGAAATTACAATCCCTTGTTGTGACCGAGACACTTCCATTCCCAGAAAGTACTTTAGTTCTCCCAAATCCTTGATCTCAAATTCTTTGGCTAGCTGAGCTTTTAGCTTATCAATTTCCATGATGTCATCTCCTGTGAGAATAATATCATCTACATACACAATCAGAATTGATCTCTTTCCTGTAGATGAGTGCTTCACAAATAACGTATGGTCAGTTTGGAACTGGTAATATCCAGCTTCCTTTACAGCTTTGGTGAACCTGTCAAACCATGCTCTAGGAGACTGTTTTAATCCATATAAGGCCTTTCTGAGCTTACACACTTGACCATCAACTGAATTTCGTATACCTGGAGGGAAGTTCATGTAAACTTCTTCAATAAGATCGCCATTTAGAAAGGCATTCTTTACATCTAATTGGTGTAAAGGCCAATCCAGGTTAGCAGCTAAAGATAGCAGAACTCTAATCGTATTGAGCTTTGCAACAGGAGCAAACGTCTCATCATAGTCTACCCCATACGATTGAGTGAACCCTCGAGCCACTAAACGAGCCTTGAATCTTTCAATCTTACCATCAGCTTTGTACTTAACTGTGAAGAGCCACTTACAATCAACCGTATTCTTTCCAGGTGGGAGAGAAACAACCTCCCATGTCTCATTTTTCTCCAAGGCATGAAGTTCTTCCATAACAGCCTTCTTCCAACTTGCAGACTTCATAGCTTCCTCAATCGTTTTAGGCACCATTACACTGTCCAAGGTAGTAATGAAGCCTTGATGAGGGGTGCTCAATTTATCATAGCTCACATATCTCCCAATTGGATACTTTGTACAGCTTCTCACACCTTTCCTCCTCGCAATAGGAAGGTGAAGATCACTGTTATCCTGGCTTATCTCATCAAAAACTTCTACTTCCACTTCATTTTCATGGTTAATGGAATCATTGTTATTATTGACAGCCATCTGCTCTTCATTTTTAGTGTCAGCTACTTGTTCTGCATTTTCAATAGAACCAACTTTCCTTCTTTGATATACCAGAAGTGGTTCTTTGTGATGAGGATAGGGGTATTCAGCATCCAAAGGAGGGACTTCAGCATCCCCCCTGCCTTTTGGTGCTTGAGTTGATTGAAATTAAATCTACAAACATCTCCATAGGTTGCTGCATCTCCATAGGCTGCTGCTGCTGTGATTCTGAAGTAGTATTCTCCCCCTGAATAACAGCAGTGGGAAAATATGACTGGGATTCGAAGAAGGTAACATCTCGAGTCGTATAAATTCGCTTAGTATGGGGAACATAACATTTATACCCTTTTTGTGTAGCAGCATACCCAATGAACACTCCCTTAATTGATCGAGGGTCAAGCTTAGATCTGTGTTGTGGAGCCACATTAATGAAGGCTGTACAACCGAAAACCCTTGGAGGCATATCCGAAGAGTAACTGACAACGTGAGGAAAGTGCTCTAGGAGAACCTGACGGGGGTTTTAAACTTCAGAACCCGACTAGGTAACCTATTAATGAGGTAAGTAGCAGTGAGCACTGCTTCCCCCCACAAGTATTTAGGCACATTGTGGGTAAACATAGATGCCCTAGCCACCTCTAAAAGTTGACGATTCTTACGTTCAGCAATACCATTTTGCTGAGGAGAGTCAACACAAGAGCTGGCATGAACAATCCCGGAGTTCGTAAGAAAATCTCCAAGAACATGATTGAAGTAGTCATGTGCATTATCTGTTTTCAGAACCTGCATCCGGGTGTTGAACTGAGTGAGGATCATTTTGCAGAAATTCTGAACTATGCCTGTAGTTTCAGGCTTCTCCTTCATCAAGAAGGTCCAAGTTAAGCGAGAGTGATCATCAATAAAAGTAATAAACCAGCGTGCACCATTGATATTTCGGGTTTTTATGGGGCCCCAAATGTCACTGTGGATGACAGAGAAAGGTTTAGTTGGTTGGTAGCCAAGGCCAGAATATACAGATCTAGTATGTTTTGCAAGTTGACAAACTTTGCATTCAAACTGATTTGAGTTTTTATTGATAAACAACTCTGGTAACAATCTTTCAAGGTAAGAGAAACTAGGGTGTCCAAGCCTACAATGCCACAACTGGACTTTATTCTCACTTTCCTCTATACTAGCTACGATTCTTGCATGCTTCTGATCATCATGAGTATCATCCTTCATGTCCTCAGTACCCTTCAAGATGTAGAGGCCATTGCAAGCTTCACCATATCCAAGAATCGTCCCCGTCATCTCCTCCTGCAGAACACAACCAGGAGACTGAAACTTAACCTCACACTGCATATCATGAGTAACCTGATTAATGGAGAGGAGATTGCAATCTAGCCTAGGTACATAAAGGACAGGGAAGAGGGTAAGGTCCTCGGTTACTTTCACAAATCCAACCCCTGCAATAGGAGCTACTGTTCCGTCTGCAATTCGAACACCCGATGCCTTAGGGTAGAGTTTTAAGTTTTGAAAGATATCCCTGCATCCTGACATGTTATCTGTAGCTCCAGAGTCTAAAATCCAAGTATTTTTAGACTGCTTATGAGTAAGAAAAGCACATGTACCTTGGCTGTCAAACATGCTACTGATATAGCTTTTATGCTCTGCTTTTTCTGACTTCAAGGCTGATGACAACATCTTTTGGATGGCATCCAGTTGACCCTTAGAAAACTGAGGCTCCTCATCAGCTGGTTTATTTACAGCTGAGTTTGCGCGAGGTTTGCGTTCAGATCTAGGTTTCCAGTCAGCTGGCCTACCTACAAGCTCGAAGCACTTCTCCTTCGTATGCCAGGCTTTACCACAGTGTTCACAGTAGAACACTGGAGGTTTAGTTCCATCTTTCTCCTTCTTGTTATTCTGAGAGAGCAGGGCAGCCTTAGGGGCTTCAGATAAAAGAGCTGAGCCTTCAGAGTGAAATTTAGTCTCAGGAATCATGAGACGGCGTCGGTCTTCCTCACGTAGGACTTCAGCAAAGGCTGCCTTGAGTGTAGGGAATGGCTTGGTACCCATGACCCTACTTTTAACACTGTCTAGGTCTTGGTTGAGGCCTAACAGCAGCTGCACCTTACGCTTCTTCTCTACGAAAGTACGATGAGTCTTTGCATCATTCGTGGTATCCCATTTTAGGGATTCGTAGAGATCCAGCTCAAGCCAAGTGCGGACGAGCTTATTATAGTACTCTGTCAATGTCAGTTCTCCTTGTTTAAAGTTGAACAATTTTGATTCAATTTCAAACAAGGCAGAAGAGTTATCCTGGGTTGAGTATGTAGCCTTAACATCCTCCCAGAGATCCTTAGCTGACTGGTGTAAGAGGTAATTATCACCAGTATCAGGTTCCATGGTTGAGATTAACCAGAACCGAACTTGATTATCATCATTGTCCCATTGATTATAGGTAGGATCATCCTCTGCTGGTTTTGCTGTAACGCCAGTTAGGTGACCGCCTTTGGAACGTCCATTGATGAACAATCAAATAAACTGCAACCACTGGAGGTAATTGCTTCCATTGAATTTTCGGACAGCAATTCCTCCAGACATAGAGTCGGATGAGTTGGTAGTTGCCATAGTCTCTGTGACAATAGGTCCAGAGATGGCTGGAGGTATAGAGGAAGAAATAGTAGAAGGAGAAGAAGGAGAAGACACGCTATCTGAGCTCATTGCAGGTAACGAGAGGGGTTACCGGCGGCAGAAGCAAAAGCCGGCTCTGATACCATGTTGAGTTTAAGAAAGTTTTAGGGATTTAGGCTGAATAACTTGTCTATTAACATTAGGGCAGCAGCCAATATATATACAGGGAAGAAACCGAATCCTACCTTAATAGGAGATCTCCTAGATATAAACTTACTATATAGGAAAAACCCTAATACAAAACTATATCACGTAAGGAGAAAGAATACAATAATAATACTATAATTTAACACTTTGTTTTGCCAAGTTCCTTAAATCTCCCTATCTTTGTATTGTTCAGATTTCTCATGAACTATTTTTTTGCATCTTCTGATTAAATGATCAGGCTGACAAAACCCACCTTAGGTACAGCGTATGTTCAAGGTTTGAACATACAAACTCACATGAATTATGTTTATACCAACATGGGCGTGTGTCCCCAGCACGAGTAAGCCAAAATTTCCGTGCGCTTGTTTTAAAAAGACTCAGAAGCAATCACTAACAAGAAATCCAATCCTTTACTTCATGCTTTAATGCTTTGCATATTTTATAGCCTGCTCTGGGAGACTTTGACGGGAATGGAGCACTTGTTATTCTATGGAAGACTAAAGAATCTGAAAGGCTCCGTCTTAACAAGAGTAAGTGATTTATTACACTAGATGATTGCCATTGTAGGTCACTAATGTCTAAAGAACTGGGAAATATAATAAGTTGATCGAGTCCTTATAAATCGTTCTGGCAAGTTGCGACTCTGAATGCAGGTTATTAGCAAACTTTCAAAGCTTACTCCGAGAGTGATTCACTTAATGTTTCAGCTTATATACTAAGATGCAAAATAGGGGTTCTTGAAGAGAAGATACGAGACATGTGTACTAGTGCACTCCAATAAGTCAATTATTGTTAATACTTGTGTATTACAGTGAGATTACCAACCATTCTGATGTGCTATTTTTCTGGGTAAGGTAACTGATGAGAGATTCTGCCCTAATCTGGCGCTGCCATTCTGTTGCTGCAGGCAGTGGAAGATTCTCTTAGAAGCTTGAATCTTTTTAACGGAGGTGTTGCTGACAAACAAGCAGGGAAATACAGTGGAGGCATGAAGAGGAGGCTTAGTGTAGCCATATCACTGATAGGGGATCCCAAGGTATGTCAAGAGACTTGTAAATGAACTGCATAAACCTTCTCTATACATTTACCCTTGACAATTTTCAAATGTCATCAATGTTGCTGTTGTGCAAGGTTGTATATATGGATGAACCTAGCACTGGATTGGATCCTGCCTCGAGAAGTTGTTTATGGAATGTTCTGAAGCGTGCAAAACAAGACAGAGCAATTGTTCTCACTAGTAATGTTTCCATCTCTTTAGCTCCCCATTTAGGTCTATATGCCTGTGTTGATTATATCCCTAACAGTTTTGCTCGCATTGCCAGCACATTCAATGGAAGAAGCAGAGGCTCTCTGTGACCGGTTGGGAATTTTCGTAGATGGTGGCTTGCAGTGTATAGGGAACCCAAAAGAGGTAATGTATTCTTTCTATAAGATGGATTTGGTATTATGTTGGGATGATGGTGGTCACGTTAAGTGCTGTGTGTTGGCAGCTAAAGGGCAGATATGGAGAAACGTACGTGTTCACAATGACTACAGCTGCAGATCACGAGAAGGAGGTGGAGCAGATGGTTAGACGGCTATCCCCGAGTGCTGAAAGAACGTACCATCTATCTGGAACCCAGAAGTTTGAGATGCCGAAACAGGATGTCAGGATTGCAGATGTGTTTCGGGCAGTTGAGATTGCGAAAACTGAGTTCCCGGTTTTCGCTTGGGGAATTTCAGACACCACCTTGGAAGACGTCTTCATCAAGGTGGCAACAGCTGCTTAGCTTATTCGATTGCTAGTCCGCAGCTCTACTGTCTAAATGCGCCTTTTCCTGGGCTATGTAGCAGCATGTAGATTTACTTGATCTTTGGATTATTTGACCTGGTTCCTTGTGTTCTAAGTTATATAAGAGACAAGTAGTCTAGCATTTCATTTTATTAGGATTGTTGATTACATCCCCTAGGCCCAGTTGCAGGTGCATCTATACTATACGAAAAGGATTTATAATACAAAGTAAATGAAAATCTCCCTTAATTATATAGCCTCTCCAATCATAAGTTTCCCTCGCAAAAATTAATAAATTATCAATTCTAAAAAATATTTTTGAATTATGGGGTATTTATGATATTACACATAATTAATTTATTATATTTGAATTAAAAATTAATATTTTTGGTGAACGCGACGGTCTCCGGTGACTTTTTTTCGACCGACCGTCGTCTCCGATGACTTTTTTTGGCAAGACTCCAACGACCGACCAAACATCAGCGACTTTTTCGATAAAGTCCAATTACCTAGTTAACATTTTTTCACTAATAACTAGTTTTTTTTTTTTTGATAAATTCACTAATAACTAGTTAATAGAGATTTTTTACTGATAACTAGTTAACAAGTTTTTTATTGATAACTAGTTATCTGAACTAGTTAACAGGTTATTCCATTGATAACTAGTTAACAAGTTATCTTGCGAATAACTAGTTAATGAATTACAATGATCGGTTAACTAAAATTTTTGTTAACAAGTTATATTGTTCTGAACTAATTAACTAGTTAACATCATAATTTAGATAACTAGTTAACGATATTTTTTTAGCTAATAACTAGTTATCAAAATTAGTTACTATTAACTAGTTAACTTATTGAGTTAACTAATTAACATCATGACCAGATAACTAGTTAACAATGTACATAACTGATAACTAGTTATCAAAATTCAACTCAACTACTTAATTTATCTAATAACTAGTTAACATCATTATTCAAACAAGAAGTCAAAGCCAAAGTAGTTGTAAAAAGATGAAAAATGCAAACCCGGACAATGATGATTAATGAATAATAACTAAGGTTAACGCTCTGGTACCCACTGGGTATCGGTACTGACGTGACCCTGGTCACCAAGGCCGGCGTGGACACGCCACCACGAGCGCCAGGCCCGAACCTCCCCATGTTAACATGGGATGGCGGAACTAACGAAGAGAACCGGAGAGGATTTCTCCTATTTGAAAAGAAAGGTCGTATACTAGGAGCCCCACCATCAAGCCTTGAGGTTGATGCCGATCCAGCCCTAGCATTGATGCCGGGCCAAGACTACACCGGCTCCAAGCCTACGCCAGCACGGAGCCTAGGAGAGCCGAAGCCCCGGATCTAGAAGACACCCTCAGCCAGGCACCAATGTCAGCTCCTACTCCAGCCAGAGCCAGATTAATGACACGCCAGGAGCTGATGCTGACACCGAGCCCCGACCCGGGCCCTGGACCGAGCTTAGCACCAAGTCTAGGCCCCAGGCCAACTCCCACGGGCCCCCAGAGCAAAGACCTACCTGAAGACGTCCCTAAGATACTCTTGGAAGAAGGCTCGAAGCAAACTCAAAAGGCCTGGACAGAATTGAAGAAGGCCGAGAGCTAAGCCCGACACCCGAGCCGAGCCCTTGCCCGGATGCCGCAGAGAAGCACTTTTGGCCGAGCCTAGAATTGGCCCGTGCCTTTTGGGAAATTCCAACTGTCCTGGATAGTTTGAAGTCTCAGGAGCACCCTCCAACAAATGGAGTTCAATTTGGAGGAGTATTGAAGGAGATAGGGCTAGAACAAGTCCTACTGATGTTTGGCCTAAGCATCAAGGAGTGGAGCTCGGATGCTGATCCGAGGAAGGCCAAGCAAGGAGCTGTGATAAGGCCACCACCTGAGCCTGATCCAAGAGGAGAGGATCAAGGAGAATCCAACCTTGGAGGTGACGTGATCCGGGCCACCCGACCAAGCCTAGGGCCAAGTCCAGCCCCGAGCCGAGGGCCACCACTAGGCCCTAACCTGATTCCCACGAGCCCTGAAGGTACTGACCACTCCTGGGATCCTCCAGAGACATTCTTGGAGCACAGGAAACAAAGGACCCAAGAGTGCCTGGCCAGAAAAGCGTGGTGCCCGAAGATTGACCCCGGAACGAGCCCCGGACGAGCCCAGGTGCTCAAATGGAGCTCAAGACCAATTGTCACGAGCCCTGGACCATTAACCATCCCTGAGAGCCTCATGTGGACATTACTGAAGAGCTGCTAGAAGCAGAACTCAAAAGGCCTGGACAGAATTGAAGAAGGCCGAGAGCTAAGCCGAGCCCGTGCCCGAATGCCACAGAGAAGCACTTTTGGCCCAGCCAACAATTGGCCCGTGCCTTTTGGGAAATTCCAACTTCCTGGATAGCTTGAATCCCCAGGAACACTCTCCAACAAACGGAGCTCAATTTGGAGGAGAATTGAAGGAGATACAGTTGGATGAAGTCAAGGTGAAGCATGGGAGGAGCATCAAAGAGAGGAGCCCGGATGCTGATCCGAGGCTGCACATGATAGGAGCTGTGATCAGGCCACCACCTGATACTGATTCAAGGAAGGGTGCTTGACCATGGTGAACACGGGAAATGAAGAGAAGATGCCAAAATACATCCGAACACGGAATCCTAATCAAGCTAGGTGATGTGACTTTAATTAGTGCAATTTAAGCTTATGAATGACCTATGATATGCCCGTGTTTATTCGTGAAATGACATGACTTTTATGCTTTTATTTGAGATTTTGTGCAAAGTGTCATTTTGTTGTCCGGTTGCCACTTTGGAGCCAAATTCGTGGTCTATTGGATTTGCCTCTGTGCATTTTCAGGTTATGGCTTCAAAGTACGGATGACAAGGAGCGCATAGGAGCAAACGGGAGGTCATTTGGAGGCCGGACGAGGGAGATTTGAGCCTTGCAAGATCGAGCTTTCTGCAGAGTGCAGGGGTGCACGCCGTGCAGATGTGCACGCCGTGCAGGGGTGCACGCCGTGCACTGTGCACGCCGTGCAGGGGTGCACGCCGTGCACTGTCCCCTGCACTATAAATACTCTTGTTTTTTGGCCATTTGGGAAATTCTAGGATATCTCTTGAACCCCAAACACATTTCCACGAACCCTCAAACCCTAGAACACGTTTTTGGAGCATTTTGAAGCCATTGAAGCTAGGATTGAAGCCAACAAACCTTGGGAGAAGTGCTTACAAGTGGAGAAGTGAAGATCATCTCAAGGATTCATCCATGGTGTTCTTGGTGACCATTCTTCCTTCTTTTCTCTTTACTCCCTTGGCCATGTGTGGCTGAGTTTCTAGGGTTCATCTTGGATGGGTAGATTAGTTGTGCTATGATAGAGAGATGATTGTATAGAACTTGCCATGATTGATCTTGGTTGTATGAGGATGATTCCTAGACTTGTTCTTAATGCCATTTTATGCCATGTTTGCTTGATTTGGTCCATTCATTGTGATTTGATGCATGAGAGTGCTTGGATTGCATAGATTGTAGGTCTAGGGATTGAAGTGAGTGTGTTCTAAGAGATTAGATCATCTTATTTCAACCATTTTCACTTGATTTCTCTCTTGGGCATTTTATCGAACACTTGGTGTGCATGTGGATTTTCATTCAATTGAGTTTGAAAAGGCTTTTTGGTGAATCTCTTAGTGTTAGGGCATTGATATGAGAGTGTTGTGCCTAGCCTTGTGGTCATAGAGTCTTAAGAGAGGGTCTTGTGTCTTGGCATTTCATCAAACACTTAGAATGCATCCTTTTTTTCACTTAGCTTGAGAGCGAGAGCCTAAGTTGAGTGGTATTGGGATAGGGATTAGGTGCTACGAGAGTGCATCGAGTCTATAAAAGTGAAATGCATGGTCATCCGAATGCAAACTCGATCTTGATTGACTTGTTTGTTCAATTAGTCATCTTGAGCATGATGAAACTACCCACCAAGAGAGCCCCTTTGTCTTTGATTTGCACCACTTTATTTTTCTTTCTTCCTTTTAGTTTCCTTTAAGTTTTTAATGTCTATTTCAAATCAAAACTCCTTTCAAATGAATAGACCGTCTACGAGGAATGTGAGTAGAGGCCATTGAGAGAACCCCGTGGAATACGACCTTGGTAAACCCGTTTTTATCAAGTTTTTGGCGCCGTTGCCGGGGAGTTTCTCAATCCTTTGAAAGCACTTAGTAGTGGACCGATCTATTTACTTCCTTCCGGTTTACTTTTTGCTTCCATGTTGCTCTTTGTTTACTTTATTATCCCGCATCGTTGTATTACTCGGGTGTGTTTGTTGTGCTTGTTTGCAGGAGATTTTGGGTTAGTGCATGAGGCGTTCAGCTCGTCTTCAAGCACGAATCCAAGGACTAGAACAAGTGCTCAAGTCACCTACCACTTCCCCACCTCCTATAGTTGAAGAAGAAGAAGTTGATCGCATCTCACACCACACTATGTCTCAACACGGGATGACGATGACCAATCGGTACATTCACACCACACTAATGATGATGATCACTCACAAAGGGGTGCAAGACGTACCTTGGCGGATTATGCTCGTCCTACTCTTGAAGGGGCAGCCTCTAGCATTGTTCGAAGACCCGTCAATGCTAGGAACTTTGAGCTCAAGCCTAATATGATCCAAATGGTTCAAAATGGAGTGGTGTTCAATGGCATTGATGGTGAATGTCCATCTAGGCATCTCAAGGACTTCTTGGAGATTTGTGACACGGTTAAGAATGATCAAGTTCACCCGGATTGCATACGACTCCGACTCTTCCCTTTCTCACTCAAAGGTCGAGCCAAGTCTTGGTTGGAGAACCAACCTAGTAGAACATTCACTACATGGGAGGGCCTAGCCGAAGCTTTCCTTGAAGAATTCTTTCCTCCCTATATGACGGATGCAATCCGAGACCGCATCAACCACTTCATACAACACAAGGGAGAGCTCTTCCATGAGACTTGGAATAGGTTCCAAGCCATTCTTCGGTCTTGTCCTCATCACAACTTCGCCGAATGGAGCTTGGCGGACATCTTTGCTAGGTCCCTTGATTTTGAGAATACAAGGATGATCAACCAAGCCGCCGGAGGTGACTTAAGGATGCTCACTCCCGAAGATGCTCTAGAACTCTTCGCGGAGATGGCCAACAAGACAAGGAGTTGGTCTCGACAACAACCTCCTAAGTCTAAGTATGGAAGTGACACGCACTATGACTCTCGGTCCGTAAGTGTTGATGCACCAAAGGAGTCATCCACCTATGGGAAGAAGCATAAGTTACCGGGACATCGAGATGAAGATGATCCAATGATCGCTCTCCTTATGTCTAAGATCGACGCCATGGCTTCACAAGTAAGCAACCTAAGCATGCCTAAGCATCCCCCAAGGTTCAATCATCTCATGTGGGTAATCCACCGGTTGCTTCGGTATTTTGTTGTGAGGGTTGTGGGGTCAAGGCCACGATGTTAGTGCTTGTCCTTCCACCACTCCTGAACTTGGCCAAGGCGACCTTGAGGAGGTAAGCTTCGCACAAGGTCAAGGTTTCCATGGTAATTTCAGCCCCCAAGGTAACTATCAAGGTAACTATAACCGACCTTGGTACAACAAGTCTAACCAAGGTTACCAAGGCCAAGGGAGTCAGGGTAGTGGTTATAGCAAGGGCTACAACCAAGGGCATCAAGGAGGTTATCAAGGTTATAGGGGTTATCAAGGCAACCAATGGTCTCAAGGAAGTAACCTAAACCAAGGTAGCCAAGGGACTCAAGGAGGACCCCAAGGTCAAGGGCACCAAGGGGGAAATCAATGGAATCAAAGTGGACATCCAAGTCCAGGTTTCCAAGGTCCTTCCCCACCGGGAATGTACAACCATAGAGGTGAAGGACCACCCGGGTTCAACAAGCCTCCTCAAAATAAGGAGGGTGGTTCTTCGATCTCTCAAGAAGACACCAATGCGGCAATGATCCAACTCATCAAGAATCAACAAGCTTCAATTGCCAATTTGGAGAACCAATTAGGACATATTTCTAAGGCACTCTCGGAGCGACCCTCGGGCACTTTACCTTCCAATACCGAGATCAACCCCAAAGGTCCGGAGCATTGCAAGGTAGTGACCTTGAGAAGTGGAAAACCCTTGCAAGATACAACCTCTACTCCAATTGACTCTACAAAGGTACAAGATCCTAATCTAATGGTTGATGATGATGATATTAATGATCCTCCTTCGGATGAAGTTGAGGTTGAAGTCGAACCTCCTACGGGTAATGTGAACACTAAGGTTGCAAAGGAACCATAGTAAGGCTACATCGAGTACACCACCGGTCTCTCCTCCCGCACCGGTTGTATCTCCATACAAGCCCAAGCCTCCATACCCATCTCGATTGAAGAAGGATGGCCTTGAGAAGGTTTTCAAGAAGTTTGTGGAGCGGATTAGTCAAATGCAATTCTCTCTTCCGTTTCCCGAAGCAATGACTATGATGCCCCAATATGCTAAGTTCATGAAGGAACTCTACACCAACAGAGAAAGCTACCGGAGACATCTCTAGTCCACCTTAATGAGGAATGCTCCGCCGTTCTCTTTAAAAGTCCACCCAAAAAGCTCAAGGATCCGGGTACCTTTACTATCCCTTGTGCTATTGGTAATATTTCTCTTGCTAATGGTCTTGCGGATCTAGGTGCTAGTATCAATGTCATGCCTTATTGCATATTTGAGAAGCTAGGGTTGTCTAATCTTCGTCCTACTCGTATGTACATTCAACTTGCGGACAAGTCGACCAAGAGTCCTAGGGGGATTGTTGATGATGTGCTAGTTAAAGTAGGCCCTTTTGTCTTCCTAGTTGACTTTGCGGTCATAGATACCGATGATGTGGTTGTCTCATTGATATTTGGTAGACCATTCCTAGCTACTTCTCGTGCTTTGATTGATGTGCATGACGGAAGATTGACATTGAGGTAGGACAAGAGAGTGTCACATTTTGCATAGCCGTGGCATGAAGTTTGCTCACGCACAAGATGATTTAGAGTACTCGGTGGATACTATCGCTTCGGCTAGTGTGTGTAGTATTTCTAACTTCGTGTGTCGAGATTCTTTGGATGTTTGCCTTAGAACGGATGTGCAGGAACATTTAGGCACCCCGGAGTTAAAAGCTCAAGTGGCTTACCTTGATGAAGGGAGAGACAAGTTAGAGGGTGAAACGGTTTTTGTTGCTCTCCCGAAGGTGGAAAGGGTAAAGACCTCCTATGAAGAACCACCTACTCTTGAGCTCAAGCCTCTTCCCGCCATTTGGAGTATGCTTTTCTCATGCCAGATTCTAAGCTACCGGTCATCATCAATTCTGAGCTTCTACCCGAGCAAAAGGACCGTCTAGTGGAGCTCCTCAAGAAGTACATGAGAGCTATTGCGTGGAGCATCTCGGATATTCGAGGTATAAGTCCCACATTTTGCTCACATCGGATCTTATGGAGGAAGATTTCAAGCCGGTTGTGCAACCACAAAGAAGGCTAAAATCCTAACAGAAGGAGGTTGTTGAAGAAAGAAGTTATTAAGCTTATGGGATGCGGGTATTATCTTTCCTATCTCGGACAGCCCTTGGGTTAGCCCCGTGCAAGTTGTCCCAAGAAAGGAGGGATCACGGTGGTAGCTAATGACCAAGGATGAGCTTATCCCGACAAGGACGATCACCGGGTGGCGTGTTTGCATAGATTATCGTCGACTCAATGATGCCACTAGGAAGGATCACTTCTCTCTACCTTTCATGGATCAAATGCTCGAGCGTCTCTCCGGGCACGAGTACTATTGTTTCTTGGAGGGTATGTCCGGGTACTTCCAAATCCCGATCGCCTCGGAGGACATCGAGAAGACCACATTCACATGCCCCTTCGGTACTTTTGCTTATCGACGGATCCCCTTTGGGTTGTGCAATGCTCCCGCCACCTTCCAACGGTGTATGCTTGCCATTTTCGATGATTTTGTGGAAGATATCATGGAAGTGTTCATGGACGACTTCTCGGTTTTTGGGGATTCATTCGACCTATGCTTGAGGAACCTTGAGAAGGTCTTACGTCGGTGTGAAGAGACCAATCTTGCATTAAGTTGGGAGAAGTGTCATTTCATGGTCAATGAGGGGATTGTTCTTGGTCACAAGATCTCTAAAAAAGGCATTGAGGTTGACAAGGCAAAGTTGGAGACCATCTCTCAACTTCCTCCACCCTCATCCGTGAAAGCCGTGAGAAGTTTCTTGGGGCATGCCGGTTTCTATAGGCGCTTCATCAAAGACTTCTCGAAAATAACTACTCCTATGACTCGGCTTCTTGAGAAGGATGTGGAATTTCGTTTTGATGAAGAGTGCTTGCAAGCTTTTGAACTCCTCAAGGGTAAGCTCACGAATGCCCCTATACTCATTGCTCCGGATTGGTCAAAGTCATTTGAGTTGATGTGTGATGCTAGCGATTACGCCATTGGAGCGGTCCTAGGCCAACGAATCGACAAGAAATTCCATCCAATATACTATGCAAGTAAGACTCTCAATGATGCTCAAAGGAACTACACAACTACGGAAAAGGAGCTCTTGGCCATAGTGTTTGCTTTTGATAAGTTTAGGTCCTACTTGGTACTTTCTCACACTATTGTCTTCACGGACCACCAAGCTTTGAGGTACCTTCTATCTAAGACCGATGCTAAACCAAGGTTGATCCGATGGGTCCTTCTATTGCAAGAGTTTGATATTGAGATTCGAGATAAGAAGGGGCCGAGAATGTAGCCGCCGACCACTTGTCTCGCTTGGAAGAGGCGGAAATGGTACACAATGGTAATGAAGAGATCAATGACAACTTCCCCGATGAGCTATTATTCGCTATAGCAACTTTAGAGTTCAAGGAACCTTGGTTCGCGGATTTGGCTAACTATCTTGCTAGTGGAGACTTGAAGGAGGGCCTCTCCACTCAAGACAAAAGGAAGTTCTTTGCGGATTTGAAGCATTACTATTGGGACGATCCTTTTGTATTTCGAGTTGGCTCGGATGGTATGATTAGAAGATGTGTCACTTATGGAGAGTCTAAGGACATCATGCGACATTGCCACTCCGGTCCTACGGGTGACATCATGGAGCAAATCGCACGGCTCGCAAGGTACTTGAGTCCGGATTCTTTTGGCCTTCGATCTTCCGAGATTGTCAAGACTTTGTTAAGTCTTGCGATGCGTGTCAACGTTCAGGTAACATCTCTTCCCGTAACGAAATGCCTCAAAATGTCTCGTTAGTGGTAGAAATATTTGATATATGGGGTATTGATTTCATGGGACCGTTTCCTACTTCGCATGGTAACAAGTACATATTAGTTGCGGTAGATTACGTGTCTAAATGGGCGGAGGCACAAGCTTTGCCTACCAATGATGTCCGAGTCGTAGGGAAGTTTCTTGTTAAGTTGTTCACTCGTTTTGGTACCCCTCGTGCTATCATTAGTGATCGAGGTACTCATTTTCAAGGGCAATTCGATAGAGTATGCCACTGGTTCGGCGTCACTCATCGGATGTCCACCTCGTATCACCCTCAAACTAGTGGCCAAGCCGAGGTGACCAATAGGGAACTTAAGAGAATCTTAGAGAAGACGGTCGACCAATCACGGAAAGATTGGTCGAAGAAGCTTGATGACGCTCTATGGGCCTACCGCACGGCCTACAAGACCCCTATAGGCACTACTCCCTATAGGATGGTCTATGGCAAAGCATGCCATTTGCCGGTAGAGCTCGAGCACCGAGCTTATTGGGCATTGAAATTTCTAAACCTTGATATGAGTCTCGCAGGAGAAGAGCGTAAGTTTCAGGTACATGAGCTCGAGGAGTATCGCCATCATGCATATGAGAATGCAAAGCTTTACAAGGAGAGGACGAAGCTCATTCATGATTCCGTTTGAAGCCGGGCAAGGATTTCAAAGTTGGTGATCAAGTCCTCCTATACAACTCTCGGCTCAAGCTCTTTCCCGGGAAATTGAGGTCTCGTTGGTCCGGCCCCTTTACGGTAACTCATGTTTTTCCTTATGGCACCATCGAGGTAATCTCTCCATCCCAAACCGAACCTTTTAAGGTGAATGGCCATAGACTTAAGCATTATGTTGTTAGTGATACTATAGGTGCTGTTGAGGTCTTGTCTTTGGTCGTGCCTTGAGTGTTCCTTGCTTCGTCGAGCTTAAGACGTTAAACAAGCGCTTCTCGGGAGGCAACCCGAGTGTTTTTCATGTCTTTTCTTCTTGATTTGATTGCATGATTGTGTATTTTTGTGGTGTTCAAGGTCCTTGAGTTGTTGTGGTGTCCTTTGTGGTCTCGTAGGCGTTGAAATTCTGAAGTTCGGGGTCCGTTTTGGGTTGATTTGGCGGTGTTTTGGTCGTTTTTCGTCGAAGTGAAAAATTTGATTTTGAGCTGAAGGGGTGCACGCCGTGCACCACTGCACGCCGTGCATGATGCACGTCGTGCACCGTGCACGGTTTGGTGCACGGGCTGTCCAGGAGCATCAAAAAATTTTTCAGCTCCAGGGTGCACGCCGTGCACCCATGCACGCCGTGCACCCTGCACGCGTGCACCCTGATTTTCACCCTTACTTTTTTTGGTTTGGTTAGTGGTTGGCTCGGTTGATACTTGATTTTCTGGTTTGAGTCATTGTTCGGTTTGGTTTTGGTTCACCCAACCCACCCCCCCTTATCCCTTTCCTCGACCCCCTCACCCCCGACCCTCTCACTCTCTCCTTCACCGCCGCCGACCACACCCACCCAGCCGCCGCCGCCAACTCACCCGCCCAGCAGCCGCCCGCCAACTCCAATCGACCGCCCGACCACAGCCGCCGCCGCCAACTCACCCGCCCAGCAGCCGCCCGCCAACTCCAATCGACCGCCCGACCACAGCCGCCGCCGCCGACTCACCCGCCCAGCAGCCGCCCGTCACCTCCAATCGACCACCCGACCACTCCTGCCCGCCGCCACACCTGCCCAGCTCACCCGCCCGCCGCCAGCACTTCCATCTGCCATCCGACCGCCCACGCCACCACACCCCCCACCCGACCACTTCTGCCCGCCACCACTCCTGCCCAGCCGCCAACCCGACCGCCAGCTCCCATCTGCCCATCACCTAACCCAGCCGCCGCCGCCAGCCCCCATCTGCCCAGCCGCCGCCGCCGACTCCGACCAACTCCTGCCCAGCCGCCAACCTGCCCCAATCTCAGGTTTCTTTTGGTTTGAATTTCTGATTTGGTTGCTTGAGTTAGTTGGCAGTTGGTAGTGTGGTTTGATTGAATGTTGATATTGTTGGCTTGCTTTGATTTGTGGAGTTGGGCATTGATTTTGATTGTTAGGATTTTGATGTGCGGGGTGTGATTTGGTTGCTTAATTTAGGGTGTGGGATTTGCTTGGTTTCATGGGCAGGGTTTGGCTTTATGTTGTTGCTTGATCTCATAGCTTGTTCCTTGCTTGTTCCGTTCATCATGAGTGTGGGAATGGTTTATTTACTTGGTGTGCTGAGTTGGGCGTAGTGCTTACAAGCTGCAATTCCGTGCCTTTCACTTGTGATTTGTTATTTGATTGGTTTGCATCAATTGCTTGATTTTGGACTGTTGGGTGGATTCTGGGCTTGATTATTTGGTTGGTGGCTGGTTTGCCTTGTGAAGAGTGCTGTTGTTTTGTTGCTCGGTGGTGTGGATTTGGACAATATGCATTTTGCTTATTGATTTTTTTGAATGAGCATCCTGGCTTGTTTGTTTGAAGTGGATGGTTGAATGTTCTTGATTCATGATGGTTCTCATTGTGGTCCGAGTGTGGTTGGCTAGTTTGTTGCCGGTTCTGAATTCGGGGGCCGAATTCCATTCTTTGTGTGAGGAGGGGTGTGGTTAATCACCACTCATTGGTTTAATTTTTATGTATTCCTCCTTACATTGTGTGGACTTAGGCTTATATGTTCTTGATTCGTGTTTTTGATCCATGATGCATGCCTTTTGCTTAAGCTTGGAATTCAATGATTTGATTTTGCTAGCATAGGTTGTTGCATTTGAACGTGATGATCTTGAATCGTGCTCGATATTGTGCTCAATGTTTTGATCATGTGTTATGATTCGGCGCCTCGATAGGATTTGTGTTAGGAGTGTGCCCTTCTTGTTGAATCTTTGTTTGCACTTCTTTTGCAGGATGCCTCCTAAGGGTAAATCAGCTTCTTCATCCTCCGCCCCTAAGCGATCCAAGGCACCAGCTTCCAAGAAGCGGAAGGGACAGACTGGGGAGTCTTCTGCTCCTCCACCACGATCACCTTCGCCGCCTCCAGCTCCTCGTGGCGTCGACCCTCCTGAATCAGTGGTTCAGAGGATCTTCGACTTCGACCCCAGAGATCGGGCTTACAGTCGTTATCAGGTTATGGCGAGATGGCCCGTGGCGAGGCAGGGTAGATTTGATTTTGAGGGGTTGCAGAGTCGTGATGGTTGGTTGGATGCTTTGAGGACTTTGGCTGATGGAGCCGGTATTTGGCCGCTCTTGGAGGTTGACGAGAGGGCGTATGAGTGGCCTACGAAGGAGTTCTTGAGCACTCTCACCGTGGAGTGTCACGAGACCACTAGTGAGGTTTGTGTGCGCTTCAGGCTCGGCGGGATGGCGCGTGTGTGCTCCATTGACGAGTTTGGATACCGCCTTGGGTTCTATGAGTGGGCGGAGGTTCAAAGTGGCGAGCTCTCTGGGTTGGCTCTCATATCTTCTCTTGCGGGGGACGCCAAGAGTGCATTCTTCAAGGAAATTGCACCGAGGGCTAGAGGTTATTCAGCTCGCTCATCCAAGGTCACAGAAGTGAATCGGCCTATGCTGAAGCTCCTTCATCACTTCTTCCGGCACTCCATCACCCACAGGAAGTCATCCTCCTCTCCAGGTGTAGTCTCAGTCAGAGATTTGTTTCTCTTTTATTGTTTGGAGAGGGGCATCAAGCTGCATCTAGGTGATTTAGTGTTAGGAGCTCTCCTTCAGATGCAAGCTAATGACACTGCTGGTGTTCTGCTGGGAGGAGGATTTGTGACCAGGTTGGTGCGTGGGTATGAGTGCCTTGATGCTTTTGGTCCTGCTCCAGCATTTGTCGAGCCTCGACCAGTTCTCTTGCGGATTATCCTACCTACAGCTCAGATCACAGACCTTCTGGTTCCGACTTGTCGGATCTCAGATGATGACAGTGATGAGGAGGATGAGGAGATCGACCCTACTACACTTCATGAGCTTATCTCGAGGATGGGTCGCCTCACCACCGTAGTGGAGGATATGCGTGCGGGACAGAGGAGAGACAGTGCAGCGATACAGGATCTTAGCAGGAGAGTTCAGGACCTCGAGGCGTACAACGCTAGGGACTTTGAGAGCCAGCAGTTCTATGGACAGCAGCTCGCTCAGGTGCATGAGGTTCAGCAGTTTCAGGGTATCCAGCTTACTCAGATTCAGCATTCTCAGTACTGGCAGCAGCATCAGTCCTACTACTACCAGGAGAGCTTCCACTCTGAGTCCGGCCCCTCCAGCACTTGGGTAGTCTTTCCACCGCCTCCCCCGTTTGACGGCTACCATCCTTGGTCCCAGTGGCCTGGGCACCCACGACCACCACCCCACTGAGAGCCTCAGGATCACTCACTACTTCTCAGGACTTTGGATTTTTCCTTTCTTTTATTTTCTGTTTATGACTGCATGTTTTGTTTTGTTTGACTTCTGATTTTCTCTTTTCATTTCTGGCATTGAACTTGTCTTGTTGTTGGATCACACATCTCATCTGTACTCTCATCTTGTCGACTATGGGTTGTGTTTGAGTGGTGTGCCCTCCCTTGTTTTATACAGGTACCCCTGATTCAGGTCCTCGTCCTGAGCAGGTTACTTGACCCGGGATTCCATCTCCGGCTTCTCTTCTTCACCGCGCGGTATTTTCGTTCCACCTTATCCTCTCTCTCTCTTGATCATTGAGGACAATGCTCATGTTAGTCGTAGGGGAGTTTGAGGTTGGGTGTGATTATTTGTCGGTAGAAGTCTAAAGCTATGTTCTGATTGAATGCATGATCTTAATTGAATATCGAATTCCTCTATTGTAGAATCGTCCGGTTCTTGACTTTCGGTGTGTAATTGACTTCAAGCCTTCGCAATGATGTTTAGATTGTTCGACTTAGAACCTATAACCAGCATGTTAACACTAATATCAAATGAGTCTGGGCCAGAACTGAGATTTTATCACTCTTGTATGTTGGTTGATTGGTTTGATACGTGTTTTTATACCACTCGATAACACCGGTCTAGGATGATGAAGGCAATCAGAATTTCTTCCCCTCTTCCATGTTTTTCATTCTCTTTTTGATCTTTCGTGATTGTGGCTTGAGACTAGACGGAATCCAATTCGAAATCTTGTACGGAAGTTGTTAAGGGGCTAAGGATCAAGTGGCTAAATTGTGAAAAAAAAAAATGCTCAAAAGAAAAGCTAGGCAAGCTCGGCACCTAAGTGAAGTGTCGGGTTGAGCACTAAGCAAAAAGGGCAAAGGCTGTGAGCTAGGCAGGTTCAACACCTAAGTGAAGTGTTGAATCGAGCACTAGTATGCAGTAAGAAAAAAAAGAGAAAAGAAAAGAAAGAAAAAGAGTTCTCAAATGTAGCCCTTGATCCTAGCCAGAGTTGTAAGGTGCGATCTAGAAGCGGATGAAGTCGAGTCGATAGCCACATTCACGACTCACGATCCTTGTTCCGATTTCAAGTCCTTTTGATTAGAGTTGGTGTTGTCGTGGTCGGTTTTGCTGTGTCCCAATCAACCACTACTTGAAGTGTGCAGAAATTAGTGAGGTTTAGACTTGTTTGGTTGATGTTCTTGCATGTGTAGGTTTAGTTTGTTCGTAGAACAGTTTAAGCTAAATTGTGATTGCTTGAATCTCAATGGACCGAACTTGTCATTTGTGAACTTGGATGTTTTCTAATTCATTTGCTTGAGGACAAGCAAAGCTTAGTCGTAGGGGAATTTGATGTGACTTTAATTAGTGCAATTTAAGCTTATGAATGACCTATGATATGCCCGTGTTTATTCGTGAAATGACATGACTTTTATGCTTTTATTTGAGATTTTGTGCAAAGTGTCATTTTGTTGTCCGGTTGCCACTTTGGAGCCAAATTCGTGGTCTATTGGATTTGCCTCTGTGCATTTTCAGGTTATGGCTTCAAAGTACGGATGACAAGGAGCGCATAGGAGCAAACGGGAGGTCATTTGGAGGCCGGACGAGGGAGATTTGAGCCTTGCAAGATCGAGCTTTCTGCAGAGTGCAGGGGTGCACGCCGTGCAGATGTGCACGCCGTGCAGGGTGCGTGCACGAGCCGAGTGCACTGTGCACGCACGCCGTGCAGGGGTGCACGCCGTGCACTGTCCCCTGCACTATAAATACTCTTGTTTTTTGGCCATTTGGGAAATTCTAGGATATCTCTTGAACCCCAAACACATTTCCACGAACCCTCAAACCCTAGAACACGTTTTTGGAGCATTTTGAAGCCATTGAAGCTAGGATTGAAGCCAACAAACCTTGGGAGAAGTGCTTACAAGTGGAGAAGTGAAGATCATCTCAAGGATTCATCCATGGTGTTCTTGGTGACCATTCTTCCTTCTTTTCTCTTTACTCCCTTGGCCATGTGTGGCTGAGTTTCTAGGGTTCATCTTGGATGGGTAGATTAGTTGTGCTATGATAGAGAGATGATTGTATAGAACTTGCCATGATTGATCTTGGTTGTATGAGGATGATTCCTAGACTTGTTCTTAATGCCATTTTATGCCATGTTTGCTTGATTTGGTCCATTCATTGTGATTTGATGCATGAGAGTGCTTGGATTGCATAGATTGTAGGTCTAGGGATTGAAGTGAGTGTGTTCTAAGAGATTAGATCATCTTATTTCAACCATTTTCACTTGATTTCTCTCTTGGGCATTTTATCGAACACTTGGTGTGCATGTGGATTTTCATTCAATTGAGTTTGAAAAGGCTTTTTGGTGAATCTCTTAGTGTTAGGGCATTGATATGAGAGTGTTGTGCCTAGCCTTGTGGTCATAGAGTCTTAAGAGAGGGTCTTGTGTCTTGGCATTTCATCAAACACTTAGAATGCATCCTTTTTTTCACTTAGCTTGAGAGCGAGAGCCTAAGTTGAGTGGTATTGGGATAGGGATTAGGTGCTACGAGAGTGCATCGAGTCTATAAAAGTGAAATGCATGGTCATCCGAATGCAAACTCGATCTTGATTGACTTGTTTGTTCAATTAGTCATCTTGAGCATGATGAAACTACCCACCAAGAGAGCCCCTTTGTCTTTGATTTGCACCACTTTATTTTTCTTTCTTCCTTTTAGTTTCCTTTAAGTTTTTAATGTCTATATTCAAATCAAAACTCCTTTCAAATGAATAAACCGTTTTACGAGGAATGTGAGTAGAGGCCATTGAGAGAACCCCGTGGAATACGACCTTGGTAAAACCCGTTTTTAATCACTAGGATTTCCCGGTTTTGGACAGATTCCTAGTCTGACAAGGATTGACGAATATGGGCTACTTAGAGGCAGAATTTGGACTGATGTCCAACATGAAAGTTGAAGCCCATGAAGTCTACTAGTGATCTGCCAAAGGGCTTAATTTTCTAATTTATTTGCTATTTATTTGGCTGAATCTTCCAGAACCCGTTTAGCTGTTTTTTAGGAATTTCCAGCTTTTTCCCTTTTAGTGTTTTTGTTTAGGAATGACTCTTTTCCTTGGTGAACAAGGCTACGAGTTTCAGTCCTTATTTTTGTATTATTTATTAGTTTTATTAGCTATTTCGTAGGAGGAAAAGGAGAGCCTGTTCTCCCTTCCTCGCCTATAAATAGAGGCGTCTAGCCTCATTGTAAAGAACAACTTTGAAAGAAATAAACACTCAAAACTTCGGTTTTTCTCTTAGCATGGAATCGCTAATCTCTGTTCGACCATCATGGAATTGATCGTCGTCTAGACCGGTTTATCATCAAAGGCATTCATCCTTTGTTTGTGGCACCAAATTCGACCGAATACTTGGGGTTCCTAAGTCAATACTTAGTGGATTTCAAGTGTTCTCCGCGGTTTCAAAGGTTAGGTTCTCGTGGGGCTGATAATATAGTTTTGGGTGTTGAGTCGATCCCTTCCTAAGGAGGCGGTTCGCATCAGCTGGTATCAGAGCACGGTTCAACTCTTGGACCACCTATCCAGTTTCCAGGTTCTTCTTGGATTCATATCCTTTACTTTTTGTTCTTAGAAAATTGTTTAGAAAATCTTCATCTATTTTAGTTCTTCTATTCGAGTCTTTCAATTGTAAGGCAAGAAAATATTGGTGGCCGATCAAGCTATCAAAGAAAATACACAAAAGAAGAGTAGAAAAAAAAAACAAAAAGCAAGGCCACCCTTGCCAAGTTCTTATTTTTTCGTTGTAATAGTTGTAACCTAGTTGGATTAGAACTTGATTCTTTATCCTTTTCCTAGTTGGTTTAGGATTTTAGTCTACATATTCTTTTCCTAGTAGATCTAGGTTTGTCTTGTAGAAGGGTTGCTTCTTGTACTAATCATGACAGATGAGAGGCTAATTGCTATGGAGGCACGATTGACTGCCATGGCTGAAAACATGGCCCGACTCACCGAGCAGCTTGGAGCACCTAATGGAGATAGTCACCAACGGGAAAGGATGGAACGAAGAGAAGCTGAAAATTTCCCACGAAGAGCATGGACGAGTAGAGGAAGGCCGAGCCGAACCACACAAGGTATCTATAAACCTATTAACCCTTTGAGTGGGATTATTTGTAATGAGTGCCAAGTACGAGATCACACGGTGAGAGCCTGCCCCAACAAACGAGCAATGGTGGAAAGACCGGAGAAAAGAGAAGAAGAGGGCTATGGCGCCAGAATTAGGCCAGCATCAAGTCTGCCCCGGACCAGCATCAGCCCTGCCCAAGGCCAACATCAGCCCTGCCCCGGACCAGCATCAGCCCTGCCCCCGGACCAGCATCAGCCCTGCCCGGGACCAGCATCAGGCTTGCCCCGGACCAGCATCAGCCCTGCCCCGAGCCAGCACCAGGCCAGCACTATGCTCAGTGCCAGCCCAGCACCAGTACAGCACCGAGTGCCAACACCAGGGCCAGCGCCAGCACCAGCACTAGCCCAGCGCCCGGCACTAGCACCAGCGCAAGCACCAGCCCCGACACCAGACCCGGCACCGGCCCCGGCCCCAGCCCCGACGCAACATCAAGCACCAGCACCCCAGCGCCCAGCGCCCCAGCACCCGGCGCCCAGCGCCCAGCACCGGCGCCCCAGTGCCTAGCCCCGGTGCCCCAGCGCCCGCCCCCGGCGCCCCAGCAGCCACCGACGCCCGACCGGCGCCCAGCGCCCGAGCAGCCACCAGCGCCCGACTGGCGCCCAGCGCCCGAGCAGCCCCCGGCGCCCACCAGTCCCCGGCGCCCGACCAGCGCCGGACGCCCGAGCCCCGAGCACCCGTACCAGCCCCGATACGGCCCGAGACCCCAGGGAGAGCCGAGAAACTACCAGGTCAAGTCCTACACGCCCTAGTAGTTATTCTTAAATTTTCTAATGGTGCACCAGGTATGGATTCGAGGACGAATCCTTTTCAAGAAGAGGGGAATGACGTGATCCGGGCCACCCGACCAAGCCTAGGGCCAAGTCCAGCCCCGAGCCGAGGGCCACCACTAGGCCCTAACCTGATTCCCACGAGCCCTGAAGGTACTGACCACTCCTAGGATCCTCCAGAGACATTCTTGGAGCACAGGAAACAAAGGACCCAAGAGTGCCTGGCCAGAAAAGCGTGGTGCCCGAAGATTGACCCCGGAACGAGCCCAGGTGCTCAAATGGAGCTCAAGACCAATTGTCACGAGCCCTGGACCATTAACCATCCCTGAGAGCCTCATGTGGACATTACTGAAGAGCTGCTCGAAGCAGAACTCAAAAGGCCTGGACAGAATTGAAGAAGGCCGAGAGCTAAGCCCGACACCCAAGCCGAGCCCGTGCCCGAATGCCACAAAGAAGCACTTTTGGCCCAGCCAACAATTGGCCCGTGCCTTTTGGGAAATTCCAACTGTCCTGGATAGCTTGAATCCCCAGGAACACTCTCCAACAAACGGAGCTCAATTTGGAGGAGAATTGAAGGAGATACAGTTGGATGAAGTCAAGGTGAAGCATGGGAGGAGCATCAAGGAGAGGAGCCCGGATGCTGATCCGAGGCTGCACATGATAGGAGCTGTGATCGGCCACCACCTGATCCTGATCCAAGGAAGGGTGCTTGACCATGGTGAACACGGGAAATGAAGAGAAGATGCCAAAATACATCCGAACACGGAATCCTAATCAAGCTAGGATTTCCCGGTTTTGGACAGATTCCTAGTCTGACAAGGATTGACGAATATGGGCTACTTGGAGGCAGAATTTGGACTGATGTCCAACATGAAAGTTGAACCCATGAAGTCTACTAGTGATCTGCCAATGGGCTTAATTTTCCTAATTTATTTGCTATTTATTTGGCTGAATCTTCCGGAACCCGATTAGCTGTTTTTTAGGAATTTCCAGCTTTTTCCCTTTTAGTGTTTTTGTTTAGGAATGACTCTTTTCCTTGGTGAACAAGGCTACGAGTTTCAGTCCTTATTTTTGTATTCTTTATTAGTTTTATTAGCTATTTCGTAGGAGAAAAGGAGAGCCTGTTCTCCCTTCCTCACCTATAAATAGAGGCGTCTAGCCTCATTGTAAAGAACAACTTTGAAAGAAATAAACACTCAAAACTTCGGTTTTTCTCTTAGCATGGAATTGCTAATCTCTGTTCGACCATCATGGAATTGATCGTCGTCTAGACCGGTTTATCAACAAAGGCATTCATCCTTTGTTTGTGGCACCGAATTCGACCGAATACTTGGGGTTCCTAAGTCAATACTTAGTGGATTTCAAGTGTTCTCCGCGGTTTCAAAGGTTAGGTTCTCGTGGGGCTGATAATATAGTTTTGGGTGTTGAGTCGATCCCTTCCTAGAGGAGGCGGTTCGCATCAGGAGGAGAGCCAAGAGTTCAGCCCACGACTAAGAAGCCACGGGCCAGAACTAAAGTGAACAAGGGCCAAACCCGGATTTCTGGACAAATTCCTAGTCCGACAAGGATTGACGAATATGGGCTACTTGGAGACAGAATTTGGACTGATGTCCAACATGAAAGTTGTAGCCCATGGAGTCTACTACGGATCTGAAAAAGATCAGAATTTTAGGAATTTGTTTAGTATTTATTCGGCCAATAATTCCAGAACCCGTTTAGGCTGTTTTTAGGGAAACTTGGCTCCCAAGTTAGGAGTTCTTGTCTAAGTAGGATTCTTTTCCTTGTAGGAATAGAGTTCCGAATTTCAGTCCTTTTTAGGACTCTTTTTGTATTCTTTATTAGTTTTATTAGCTATTTCGTAGGAGGAAAAGGAGAGCCTGTTCTCCCTTCCACACCTATAAATAAGAGGCCTCGGCCTCATTGTAAAGATAAACTTTGAAAGAAATAAACACTCAAAACTTCGGTTTTCTTCTTGCATTATTATGCAATTCTCTGTTCGACCATCATGGAATTGATCGTCGTCTAGACCGGTTTATCATCAAAGGCATTCATCCTTTGTTTGTGGCACCGAATTCGACCGAATACTTGGGGTTCCTAAGTCGTTACTTAGTGGATTTCAAGTGTTCTCCGCGTTTCAAAGGTTAGGTTCTCGTGGGGCTGATAATATAGTTTTGGGTGTTGAGTCGATCCCTTCCTGGAGAAGGCGGTTCGCATCAGCTGGTATCAGAGCACGGTTCAACTCTTGGACCACACCTATCCCAATTTCCAGGTTCATTCTTGGATTCATATCCTTTACTTTTTGTTCTTAGAAAATTGTTTAGAAAATCTTCATCTATTTTAGTTCTTCTATTCGAGTCTTTCAATTGTAAGGCAAGAAAATATTGGTGGCCGATCAAGCTATCAAAGAAAAATACACAAAAGAAGAGTAGAAAAAAAAAACAAAAAGCAAGGCCACCCTTGCCAAGTTACTTTCTTAGTTGTTACCTAGTTGGATTAGAACTTAATTCTTTTATCCTTTTCCTAGTTGGTTTAGGATTTTAGTCTACATATTCTTTTCCTAGTAGATCTAGGGTTTGTCTTGTAGAAGGATTGTTCTTGTACTAACCATGACAGATGAGTGGTTGGCCGCTATGGAGGCACACACGGCTGCCTTAGCTCAAAGCATGACCCGACTCACCGAGCAACTCGGAGCCCCTAATGGAGATGGCCCCCAACGGCCAAGGAGGAATTTGCAAGAGATCGATGATGATGTGAGCAGTTTGAAGCTCAATGTACCCAAATTTGCTGGCAAGGCAAATCCTGACGAGTACATTGATTGGGAGGAGAGCATGGAGGACTTCTTTGATTGCCATAATTATTCCGAAAGGAAAAAGGTGACCCTAGCCACAATCGAATTTACTGACTATGCTGCTTTGTGGTGGGCTCAGCTCAGGATCAAATCAGGAGAGATGAAGAGGACCCCGTCCTTAGTTGGAGGAGTCTTAAGAGAAAGATGAGGAGAAAATTCGTGCCCAGCACTAGGCTCAGCGCCTGGCCAGCACCGGTCCAGCACCAGGCCAGCACTCGGCACAGGCCTGCCCAGCACCAGTACAGCACCGAGTCCCAGCACTAGCCCCAGCGCCAGCACCGGCCCAGCGCCCAGCACTAGCACCAGCGCCAGCGCCAGCACCGGCCCAGCGCCCAGCACTAGCACTAGCGCCAGCGCCAACACCGGCCCAGCGCCCAGCACTAGCACCAGCGCCCAGCGCTAGCACCAGCACAAGCACCGGCTCAGCACCAAGCACCAGCCCCGACACCAGACCCGGCACCGGCCCCCGCCCAAGCCCCGACGCAGCATCAAGCACCAGCGCCCCAGCACCCGCGCCCCAGCGCCTAGCCCCGGCGCCCCAGCGCCTAGCCCCGGCGCCCCAACACCCAGCCCCGGCGCCCCAGCGCCCAGCGCCCCAGCGCCGAACACCGCGCCCCAGTGCCTAGCCCCGGCGCCCCAGCGCCCGCCCCCGGCGCCCGACCAGCCATCAGCGCCCGACCGGCGCCCAGCACCCGAGGAGCCCCCGGCGCCCGACCAGTCCCCGGCGCCCGACCAGCCACCAGCGCCCGACCAGCCACCAGCGCCCGAGCCCAGAGCCCCCATACCAGCCCCGGTATGGCCCGAAGACCTCAAGCTCGAGCCCCGAGCACCCGTACCAGCCCCGGTACGGTCCGAGACCCCAGGAGAGCCGAGAAACTACCAGGTCAAGTCCTACACGCCCTAGTAGTTATTCTTAAATTTTCTAATGGTGCACCAGGTATGGATTCGAGGACGAATCCTTTTCAAGAAGAGGGGAATGACGACCCTGGTCACCAAGGCCGGCGTGGACACGCCACCACGAGCGCCAGGCCCGAACCTCCCCATGTTAACATGGATGGCGGAACTAACGAAGAGAACCGGAGAGGATTTCCCCTATTGGAAAAGAAAGGTCGTATACTAGGAGCCCCACCATCAAGCCTTGAGGTTGATGCCGATCCGGCCCTAGCATTGATGCCGGGCCAAGACTACACCGGCTCCAAGCCTACGCCAGCACCGGAGCCTAGGAGAGCCGAAGCCCCGGATCTAGAAGACACCCTCAGCCAGGCACCAATGTCAGCTCCTACTCCAGCCAGAGCCAGATTAATGACACGCCAGGAGCTGATGCTGACACCGAGCCCCGACCCGGGCCCTAGACCGAGCTTAGCACCAAGTCTAGGCCCCAGGCCAACTCCCACGGGCCCCCAGAGCAAAGACCTACCTGAAGACGTCCCTAAGATACTCTTAGAAGAAGGCTCGAAGCAGAACTCAAAAGGCCTGGACAGAATTGAAGAAGGCCGAGAGCTAAGCCCGACACCCGAGCCGAGCCCTTGCCCGGATGCCGCAGAGAAGCACTTTTGGCCGAGCCTACAATTGGCCCGTGCCTTTTGGGAAATTCCAACTGTCCTGGATAGTTTGAAGTCTCAGGAGCACCCTCCAACAAACGGAGCTCAATTTGGAGGAGTATTGAAGGAGATAGGGCTAGAACAAGTCCTAGTGATGTTTGGCCTAAGCATCAAGGAGTGGAGCTCGGATGCTGATCCGAGGAAGGCCAAGCAAGGAGCTGTGATCAGGCCACCACCTGAGCCTGATCCAAGAGGAGAGGATCAAGGAGAATCCAACCTTGGAGGAGAGCCAAGAGTTCAGCCCACGACTAAGAAGCCACGGGCCAGAACTAAAGTGAACAAGGGCCAAACCCGGATTTCTGGACAGATTCCTAGTCCGACAAGGATTGACGAATATGGGCTACTTGGAGACAGAATTTGGACTGATGTCCAACATGAAAGTTGTAGCCCATGGAGTCTACTACGGATCTGCAAAAGATCAGAATTTTAGGAATTTGTTTAGTATTTATTCGGCCAATAATTCCAGAACCCGTTTAGGCTGTTTTTAGGGAAACTTGGCTCCCAAGTTAGGAGTTCTTGTCTAAGTAGGATTCTTTTCCTTGTAGGAATAGAGTTCCGAATTTCAGACCTTTTAGGACTCTTTTTGTATTCTTTATTAGTTTTATTAGCTATTTCGTAGGAGGAAAAGGAGAGTCTGTTCTCCCTTCCTCACCTATAAATAAGAGGCCTCGGCCTCATTGTAAAGATAAACTTTGAAAGAAATAAACACTCAAAACTTCGGTTTTCTTCTTGCATTATTATGCATTCTCTGTTCGACCATCATGGAATTGATCGTCGTCTAGACCGGTTTATCATCAAAGGCATTCATCCTTTGTTTGTGGCACCGAATTCGACCGAATACTTGGGGTTCCTAAGTCGTTACTTAGTGGATTTCAAGTGTTCTCCGCGGTTTCAAAGGTTAGGTTCTCGTGGGGCTGATAATATAGTTTTGGGTGTTGAGTCGATCCCTTCCTTGAGAAGGCGGTTCGCATCAGGTACCCTATCACTAAAATTTCATCCCAATTACATTTGAATTTTAAAGTTTGAGGGTCCGAGTTTAGTGTTCAGGTGTAAGAATATAGCGTTTGTGGTTTCGTGTTTATTTTGGGGTTTATGATATTTTAATTTGAACTTTTGATCAAAAGTTAGAGTACTTTTACATACGAGTGCTAAGGTACAGGTACCCGTGGTACCGGAGCGTTTGCCATAGTAATATATATATATACAACGGTCTACAAACAGATCACAACCAACGTGTCAGCAAGCAAAGCTGCTATTTCCTCGGAATTTCCACCAAAGCTCTATACAATTTATATTCATAAGAATTATGGATGGTCAACGATTACTTACTTACACAACTTTCTCAATGGCACATATCGTAATTTCCAAAACTTGGCTCTGCTATTTGACGGTTTTCACCCTCGTACACGGGATTTTTTTTCGGTGACAAAGGAGAAACTTTGTCTCCTACACAAAGTTAAATCTCCACCCTTGATCTCATCCCTTTTTCCTAATTAATAATCTTATCTAATTAAATAAATTATTTAACTGACCCACACTCCCCACTTCGGCTGCTTCCATAACTGCCCCCTTTTTTATTTTCCTAATTTAATGGTCAATTATTATTGTTATATTTTTTAAATCCCCATCCTTCAAATATGAAACAAAATATTTTGTTTACTTATTTCACTACTCCTATATCCTTCTTCTTCCTTCTATAATTATTTTTGGCTTGCATATACTCAAATATAAACTGATGACATATATTCAAATATAAAATTCCATCTAACCTAACTGTTGACATATATTCAAATATAAAATTCCATCTAACCTATTATTGGCTGGAAAACGTGTTAATGGTTCATTACTAATCGTAATTTTTTGCCTATTGTATGTGAAAATTAATCTAATTAGTAGAGCAATGAGAATGATACAGTTGCACCGAAAATGAAATAATACCAGTACTGCTCGAAATACTAGTATAATAATTATTACAATGATGCTCTGATAAATACTATTATAAGTCACCAATGTAAATACTAGTACTGATTCAAGACATACAATGGTTTGTTTATAACACTAAAAATTGATAAAGTTACAATTAAACCATCGAAGCTATATGATTCAGAGTAAAGCTAAGAGATCCAACAATTATGACTTTGTCAGCTAAAGACACTGATGCTCATTCAGCTCCTGCAAACATACCGACCAAAGATCAGAAACAAGATTGTTCCAATCAAAACAATATGCGAACTAACAAACAGGCAGCTTGAACATAAACTCATACATGACGATTAATTCAACGCATACTAGTAATACGAATATACAAGTATTGTGAATATACTAGTATTGAATGTACCACAATTCTCGATAATTTCCATATTAACCATATGATTAATACCTCAAGCATCTTTCTTTACCCCTGCCAATAAATTCAGTTTGGAAGCAAACTTTAAATTGAGATTCATGAGTTTCATAATGCTCTATTTTTGTTTTATAAGAAAAGCAATAGTTGCTTGGGTAGATCATCCTATTTCAAAATGTGTAGATGGCAGGCGGCTGGATGTTTTTTCTAGCTGTATTACTACCAAGAAAACTAAATTAATGAAATCGTGATTGAACATTAAACTTCAATGCAAGGAATCACATAAGACGACAGAGTAGTATCAATTAAAATCTGGAAAGTTTTGAGCCAAACCATCGCTTTAGAAAACGTAATCAAACATACTAGTATAACGAGCATACAAATATTGTACAGATTCATTGAATTTGATGTGAAGCAACACAAACACAATACCATAATTCACTTAACAAGGATTTGTGGAACCTCCGGATTAGAGGATGTTTTTTGTTGGTTGTGGGTAGTAGGCTACTGGGTGTTATGTTTTTGTGGGATGTGCTATGTGTTTTTTCATTGGGAAAGGAAGGCGTTTGAGCTTTAGGGATTAAGTTAGGGTGCTTGGCTCCATTTCCAGAAATCAAGTGGTGTTAACCCAATTTTCGATCCAAACAAGCTAGAAGAACAAACATAAAAAAAGCCTAATAAGGATTTCCAGTGCAAATTCAAGTGGTGTTAATCCAATTTCAGAGTATATTTTTGTACAATACTTGTATCCTAGTAGTACTAGTATATACCTGTACCTACCTCTATCGTAAATCAATGGCAGAGCAGAGTCGTGGCTTCAAAATCCTCGATTTTCTTCGACGATATGAGAAATTAGATGCGGCCAAGATCGAATCCTACAAATCAGATGGGGCAAATGGAATTAATTACCAACAAAAAAAAAGGATGGGCGCCGGCGGGGAAGCTTACCTGTTTATCGGCGGCGAGGCTCATGCTAGAGACGCGGCGGAGCCGTCAGGAACCACTGCAGTCAGCGATGGCAGGGGAAAAGCTCGCCGCACCAGAGACGGCCACCGCACGGGAGAGAGGCACCGGATTGGACAACGATGACAGGGGAGAGAGCAAGGCGCGCCCGAAATCGATGAAAGCCGACGACCCGCCGCACCGGCGACAGCCGCCGCAAGAGAAGAGAGACCCCCCGGGACTGGTGAGTCCACGCCGTAGTAGAACATCAGCGACCAACGACGACGATTAAAAACGATCGGCTGTCGTTGTTCAGCCCTTGGACGGCGCCGACTAGAGCTTTGGGACGAAGGGGAGGGTAAATCTGTGTGTGCGGCGGTTAAAGAAAAAATTAGGGTAGAGGCTGCGTGAAAAAATAGTAAAATAAGGGTTTAGTAAATCTATTTTAAATACTAGTTATTGGAACCGTAGGATTGAATTGAAGTTGATCTAAGGGCCCATATTAAACTTTGTCTAGGGTACAAAAGTCTCCTTTTGTCACCCAACAAGCTCCGCTCGTACACGAACCAATCCAAAACCCAACTTTCAAAGTGGCAGCTACCGTAATTAAGAGAAAGCAGCAGACCCAAAACTGGTAGTTTAACGTCTTCCGTTCTAACGCGTTTTACAATTTTCCGGCCAACGGCGTTTCAATCTTCGGCCTTGTCTCTCTCTATTTAAATTAAAACCATCATCATCAACGGCCAACACTAAACCCAGAATTAAAAATTTCAAAAGGAAAAATAGAAAAGAAAGAAAGTGAAATTGAATTAACAAAACAAAAAAGGATTGCGGCCAGTGGACAGGACAACGAATGGAATTGAAGAAAGGAATCTCACTACAGTCCAGCAATTCACAGCCCTGTTCAACAAGAACTTCCTGCTCTCATGGCGGAACAAGCGCGCCACTTTTCTCCACTTTTCTCTTCTTTCTTCTTCATCCTCCTTCTCTTCTGCATTCAGAAGGCTATGAACTCCTCTGTCGATTACACCACCGCTTACTCCACGATCAAAACCTGCTACTGCTGTCTCTCCCGCGATTCCTCCCTGTGAGGACAAGTTCTTCATCCGCACTCCTTGCTTCGACTTCCTCTGGAGTGGAAACACAGCGTCTCCTTGCCCGAATTGTTCGCGCCATCATGGCTAATAACCCTGGCCGTCCCATTTCTGACGTTAAGGTAAAATCGGGAAAATCAATTTTCCAATGGAAAAAGTATGCTTCTCTTTGTTTTTTATAGAAGTGAAATTATACATTGAAAATTCAATCTAATTGCAACTAATTGGAGGTTTCGTGGGTTAGTGTTTTTTAAATTTCGTTTTGATGGATGCTGTGGGGTAATGCAGGTGAAATCATTCAGGAAACACAGAGAGGTAGATGCATGGCTGCTAGCTAACCCAAGCCATTCCCCTGGCGCTCTGCAATTTCACCCAAGTGAGTAATGCAACAATAAGATACGGTATTCAGACTAATTCTCAGCATTCCGAAGAGAGGCCGGACGGAAGATCCCACTTTCAAATTTCAAATCCCTTCAGATTGCTGCTGAGCGTGAAATTGCACGATTTGTTATTGGAGGTTTGGTTCAATTGCTGAAAATTCTCCCTTTTTTTTCTATACAAGAAGACTTGGGCTTGGTTTGTTGCTTCTCTGCATTCAGATCCCAACTTTAGATGGACGGTTTGGACTTACAGAATATGCACATCCAGCAGATGAGTTCTTTTCCTCATTGGTAGCAGTTGGTCCTGCCTTTTTTTTTGCATTTGCAATGTTTGGATTTGTGCTGCAAATTACTGCTTTGGTTACAGAAAGGAGCTGAACTTCGCAGGTTTGCCTTCTTGCTGCTCTCTTTAGATACTTAGAAGCAGTCTGAATGTCTTTTTTCATTATTGTCTTTTGTTATTTATCTTAGCGTGTCTTCTTTATGCAAGCGATGAGCACTATGGGCCTTTATGATTCTGCATACTGGTTATCTTGGGGTCATATGGGAGGGAATAATCGCGCTGTTCTCAGCACTGTTCTTAGTTATCTTCGGAATGATGTTCTAGTTTTGATTTCTTCAAGAAAAAAAGTTTTGCAGTTGTCTTTCTTGTGTTCTTCCTGTTTCAAGTCAATATGGTCAGACACTCGGCTTCATCTCTTGTTTCCGTCTCCTGTAATGTTTCTGTTTCTTCAATTTTTAACTCCTTTTCGTTTCTTCATACAGATTGGTCTTGCCTTCATGTTTGTCAACCTTCATTAGCAAGGCATCTTCAGCCACATCACAGGATCTCTTTATTATAGTCGGTTTTTCACTCAGGCAAGGTCCCTTTCAGAAGTTTGGCAACTGTTTTTAGCACTAGACCACAAAACCAACATGGACCAACTACTTAGTAGATCTTTACATAAGAGACACTCGAGTCCCTTTTCTCTCTAAGAAAACCTGATAAAACCCGGTCTACTTTATGTTAGACAAGATAACTTCTTAAGCAATTGTATGATTTTTTTCTGTAGTCATTAGATGTTAGAGGATTCGTGTATAGATCTCCAGTCTTTGTAAACCGATGGTAGATGTCATAGAGCATCTTGATCATGGAAGAAACGCATTACATTTATTTTTATGTTGACAACAAAAAAAATCTGTTGAGTGCATACAATTCTCCACATACTTTTGTAAGTCCTGTTGCATAGTAATTTTATTCTTTGTTTTTTTAACACATTTTGATGAACTTCACAGATTGTTACCTTATTTCGGCTTCCCATATGACCTTGATACTTCCAAAGCTTAAGGAATTTCTGGTCAATGTTCCCAACCCAATCTTCTTGCTCTAGCCGTGAGGCAGCTAGCAGATGCCACTAGCACTCCTGAAGATACTGGAATTACCTGGAGCAGTAGAACTGACTGCGTAACACGTCAAGATGCCTCAGCTTGGCAATGACAATTGTAAGTCAATGTCTAAACTTTTTACATGAAGGGAACACATATTTGAACCTTGTAACATGACAAAGTCAAGTTACCGCTCATTCTTCCTGTTGTAGATAATTTACTTGGGCATTTAATAGAAAGCTTCCTGGTTCCATCTGCTCTCTACAGAATAATGTCTACACATGGCTCCTGGGACATTCGCTGTCTGGATCCTTTTGGCAATTTACTTTGACAATATATTCCCAAATGCATATGGTGTGAGAAAACCTTTAGTTTACTTCCTAAACCCTGGGTACTGGACTGGTAAAGGTGGAAACATGGTGAAAGG